>CAUYQG010126254.1:0-12785 GCA_963574415.1 Tarsius wallacei | reverse complement strand
TTTCTTATAGTAATACATATACACGATGGAATACTACGCAGTCATAAAAAAGAACAAAATTATGAATTTTGCAGCAACCTGAATGGAACTAGAGTTTATAATACTGAGTGATCTCTCAGAATCAAAGATCGGAGTATCACATGTTCTCACTCATAAGTGGAACTTGAACATCTATCGTAATACTATTTTTTTTTGGTGTGTCATTTTCCTTCTTACTTTTTAGTTATAAGAGTTCATTATGAACTCTGGGTGCAAGTTCTCTCAGATGTACTGATTCTTAACTCATCTAGAAATTATTATTTGTTCTTATCACTCTTCTGTCTTGAAGTTTCAAAACATGATTTCTCTATTACTTGTTCACTCCCTTAGTTTATTCAGAGTTCCTAGAAGACATGTTATAGTATAATGCTAACTAAAATAGCTGAAATTTTATCAATAAAATCCAGGTATCTGATTAAATTCCTGTCAGATTTTGCCTTATCTCAATAACATAGGAGGGTCAGAAATCTGGGGGAGACACATGTCAATATACACTAAAGCTGGCTTGTTGTTGAGTTCTAGTTCTTACTTGGCTATAAAAGACTTTGGACTAATCACCACATAGGCTTTTTCAGCCTGGGATTTGAAATTTGAAACTGCATCAGTCAAGTTCCTACTAGCTGGTAATGCAAAGCAATGCTCTCTAGGTAATCCTGTCAATATGTATCCTGTGAACTAAGTCCATTAGAGATTTCCATCACTAGGCATAGAAAAAATGAGGGTTTTTTCCCCCTCAAAAGTGAGAATGTATTAATGGTATCTCTCTATAAAGTGTTATTTGCTTTCCTTTTCTGCTGAGTTTGAAACAAACTCAAGATAGATATGATGTCAGAGATATAAATATAAGCATGATTAGTAACAAAACTGGGCTTTTAAAATTATGTATAGCATTTTATTTTATGGATATATCATAATTTATGTAACTATTACCCTAAAAATAGATATTTAACATATTTGGGGTTTAAAAAAATTCAAACAATATTTCAGGGAAGGCCTTTGTTCATTTATTTTGTGCCTTTATATGAGCATATTTGTAGGATAAATTCCTAAAATTTGTATGTTTTTTAGATATACAAATACCATAGTATATTTAATTAAAATATTGGAGGGTCAAATGGTATATTTAAGTCCTTATAAACATTGTTAAACTTGCATCTTGGATTTGCGACCACTTGGAATCCTTGAAGTCTTCCTTCAGAGTAGACATTTTCTGGCTCAAACTGAAGGTGTCCCTGTGCATGGACAAAGTCTGTCCCAGTGAATTTACTACAAGGTGAAGGAGAGGATACATCCGTTGGAAACCCCAGTACAAAAGAGAAAAGAAGAAAAGTTTATATAGAAATATTTCCCTTAATGTGTTAACTCCATAAGCATGGGTTGCATTGAGAGAAAAAAAAAGTCTTAACTCCAGCCAATAAAAGCACATGAGCCAGTGGTTTTCAGACTCCTCCCATACCTTGGAAACAGAAAGGATTATATTATCTTCCTTATCCTTGCTAGATGGCTAATGTTTCCATTCTATTGGCTTATAGAAAGTGTGAGGAGATGAAAATGGTTAATTCCCTGTATTTGTGGTATGGTAGTCAAAGACAATAATACATTATAGAGGTCCCTGTAATGTGATTGAAAAATGGAAGAAGATTCTGTCACCTTTTGAACAGTGAGAATACATAATACCTCACATTGGAGGTACCTTACAAAGTTATTTTCTGTGTGGCTATTTAGACTTTTGTTCTTGACTTCATTTTATTATCAGGAACATCAGCTGAAACTTGTCCTGGCTTAATTGGATGCCACTTTGGGTCAACATTTATTTTCCTATCTCTTTCTACTGTTGCAGCAGTTACTTTTGCTCTACTCCAGGATTTCTACAGCATGTTTCCAAGGAGTGTTATAGGATGTAATCTAGTTTTATTGATGGTTCTAGTGGACCTTGTCAAGTAGGCCAGGTGAATAGGCAGTCTTGGCCTACTCCTGATATTCAGGGTGCACCTTTGGGGCCCTAAAGATAATTCACATGTAGCCAATTTCAGACTAATTTAGATTACTGTGGCTCCGTGATTTTATACTAGAGCTGGGTTATTAACCTGAACTCTAAAAACAGGAGTCTATGAATGTGCTTTGGGGTGGTTTCGTGAATTGCCTCAAATATGTTGGAAATATTGTGCTTATTTGCATACTTACCCATCTATGGTAAAAGAAACCCATAGTTTTAAACAGATTTTTGAAGGAAATTTTTATTTAAAAAGTTTAGAAATCACTGCTCTAGAGTCTTAACTTGCTACCCATTTTCCCCCTAAGTCAAGAAGAGAGATTGCTGGGTAAAGAGCTGCCAACGTTTTCTAGGACGGTTCTAGTGAATTGGAGTAGGTAGGGTGAAAATAGGTCCTAGCATCTTTAATGTGACACTTTTGCTAATCAAGAGAATGCTTGCTGAAAGAAACACGGTGACAGGCATAATGGAAGGTATAGTCATCCTTCTTTTGGATGCACTCAGACCCAATGCACTTAGAGTTCTCATACACCTCTCACACAGAAAGCAAGGATTTTCTCTAGGTGTTTTAAAAGCTCCTAGACATTATGATCTGAAGCTTTTGTAGAATAATGGGGATGAGGAATGGATATTCATAACCTGGCAGTACTGATGTACACCAAGGGTCTTCATTTGTAAGTTCTTCACTCTCTGCTTTTTGCTATATCAAAGAATACAACAAAAACAGTCAAATGAATATGCCTTTCCATCCCAATGTATTCTCTCCTTTTCTCCAACAAACAGTAATGCCTTGATCTGTGGTGTCTTAGTGGTGGTGCTGCATAACAAATTACCACAACTTAGTGGCTTTTAAAAATTTATATTCTACAGGATCAGTGGTCAGGATTCCAAGTATGGCTCAGCTGTATGCCCAGCTCAAGATCGTACATAGCTGCAATCTAGGTGTGTGCTGGGTTGTATTGCTTCCTAAAACTGAGAGTTCTCTTCCAAGTTCATGGATGTTGGCAGAATTCCGTTTCTTGTTCCAGTAGAACTAAGGCCTCCTTTTTCTTGTTGGCAGCCAGTCGGGCACCACTTTCAACAACTAGAGGCTGCTTTCAGATCTGGCTGTCTCTATAGGCAGCTTACAACATGGCTGTTTGTTCTTCAAAGTCCACTGTGAGTGAGCATTTATCTGGCTTCAAATCTCTCCATTCAGAGAAGGCCTGAATGCTCTTAAGAAGTCTTATCTGATTGGGTCAGGTCCATCCAGGATAATCTCGCTTTTGACTAATTCAAAGTCAACTTCTTAGGGGTCTTATTAGGCACCTCTGCAGAATCTCTTTACCTTTGTCATATAGTGTAGCCCAGTCACAGAAGTGACATCACGTCATATTAACAAGTCCCACTCACAGTCAAGGGGAAGGGATTATAGGACATGAGCAACAGGGGTTGAGAATCTTGAGGTTTATCCAGAATTCTGCCTACCAGAGTATCTAAGATGCCTTGTTTGGCAAGCAGAATGTTGTCCTTAGCACTTCTCAAAGAGGACCAAGTTTAATGTCAGCTAAAATTCAGTTTTAGGGGCAGCTTGATGTCTGAGAGTCAGTGCTCTTTTCTTTTTCCACATTAATAATATTAAAAACATAATTTTTGACTTCTAAAAAATTAGTTGTTTGCTGCCATCCCAAGTTCATGGTCTGGTCCTTCATCTTTGCATTTTTCAACTACTTATAATCATGCTACATGTCTAGTATGTCATTGTTTAGAAAGTGCCTTAAAAAGTCAACTGGCTGTATAATAATGTATTTAAGTAGTCATTAAAATGATGCTTCAAAGGCCAGGCATGGTAGCTCACTCCTGTAATCCCAGCACTTTGGGAGGCCATAATGGGAGAATTGCTTAAGCCTGGAGTTCAAGACCAGCCCAGACAAAAAAGGAAAACTTTGTCTCTACTAAAAAAAAAAAAAAAAAAAAATTAGCTAAGCAAGATGGCATGTGCCTGTAGTCTAGTAGCTGAGTCTGAAGGATCACCTGACCCCTGCCATGAGCCATGATTGTGCCACTGTACTCCAGCCTCAGTGACAGAGTGAGAGTCCAACTCAAAAAATAAAATGCTTTAGAAAGCAATTTACTTACATGAAGAAAATTTGAAAAATGTTCTGAAGTGAGAAACAGGTTGCAAAATTGTGTATACTATAAGTCTATTTTTATTACTACTTGAGTAGGTAGAAAGCAAAAATGGAAGGAGGAAGGAAGGAAGAAAGGAAGGAAGGAAGGAGGGAAGGAAGATATTAACAGCAGTTGTGTGGGTTTTTGTTTTGTTTTGCTTAATTTTATTAAAAATTGCTTATTCATCAGAATTGCTTATGTCATAAAAATATAAAATTGTTAAATGAAGAACATGAACACATGCTCCTGAAGAATGAGAGAAACAAATGAGTATTTTTCATGCAATACAACTATTTGGTTTCCTAAAATACATGTGATATAATACTGTAAATATTGGGATCATAGCTTTTTAGTTTTTGAAAGGAAGATTAATACATATTATGGTTTTATTGTTAATTGGAGAACTGGGTTGAAATCAATAAAATGAGATTCTGTGAAGACAGGTAATATGCTCACTAAGGAAAGAAAAATTAAGTGCACAAATATAGAATCAGGGAATGCTGAACCAGCAATAGTACCATAGGGAAAGATCTGGTGGTTATCGATAGTTGGAAATAAATTAGGTATGAGTCAATAATACAGAGTGTTATAAAAAAAAAAAAAAGGAAATGCTGTGGAGAACTGAGTTGTATTCACAGAATATACTGCACATAAAATGAGTCAGAGCTTTATAGAAGGACAATAAGCAATTATAAAAAGATATTTTAATAAATGCCAAAGAAAAAGAGAAGAGAATTAGATGACTATGGCTCAAATGAACAACATTTAATTAGTGTGTCTGGACCAAAATATATTAACATTTAAGATTAGAAAGATATAGCCTAAAATAATTAAAATATTGAAAACAAGAACTCTTTCAGGTCTTAAATCCATGACAGGTTAAAAACTTATAACTTGTAGTCTAACATAAAAAGACTAAGGCATAGTAGCTCACATCTGTAATCTCAGCTCTTTGGGAGGCTGATACTGGAGGATTGCTTTAGTCCTAGGGTTTGAGCCACAGCAAGAGGCCATCTTTAAAAGAAATAAAGAAACTAAAAATACTACAAAAGAGACTTAAAAAAAACCTGATGATAAAGAGACTGCTGCCTCTTTAAAAGGAGATGTATTTCCATTTTGAGTATATAATATATGCATCCATTTAACATAACGTAAAAGCTGAAAAATGCTCATCCTTAATAAACTTTAGGCCATGATCATCTAAAGTATTTAAAGTATATGTTTAATTATGTACTTTAAGTTTGCAATTTCATGAAAATCTTTACTTAATGTTTAAAATATAAACCATAATCTAACGTCATACCAAACAGATCTAGATGGAAGAATTTATATTCTTCTTGAGAGAATTGTGCTAAAGTGAAATAGTACCAAAGATACTTAGAGATTGTATATTAGTAGGTAATCTATAGCTGCATTGGTAAAGATTTACCTATTATTTATAAAAATTACAAAAGATGGTCAGCAACTGTCAATGCAGGCTCTTACAGATTTTTTTCAGATGTATTATAGTATATCACATTCCTGAATGCTTTTGCAAACCAAATTCTACACTCTGCTCTTGTGGATCTATTCAATGTTTTCACTTTCTAAACAACAACAAAACAACAGCATCAGCAGCATATTAAAGACTCCAGTCCCTTTCCACAAGAATACACTCTGCACATACTTGCTAGAACAAGAGTTTTGTCCCTAAAGCATTATGAGAAATGGGCCAAGCACTGGATTTGGTTAGAAGATAGACAATATCGGACCAAGCAGACCCAATAAGCTCTATGAGTAAGAGTATGTTTCTTCTCCAAGTCACAATTCACAAGGTTGTTGAGGACAAAGCACATTTGACATGTAAACTGTCACGAGCTCCATAAAAGGTGGTTATTATTGCTGCCACAAAATCTATAGTACCTTTTTATTTTTTTGCTTTAAAAAATTATACAATAGTGTCCAGCAATCTCTCTTGTATATATCTTATATGATACAAGATGATCTCATATAATATCCATGCCCTTCAGGCTAACTTTCACGTCAAATAAATACATATTTGAATTGCTACTGTGTATCATGAAGTGGTAAATGGAAAAAAAGTTTAAATGTGCCTGTCTTAGTCTATTTGGACTGCCATAACAAAATACCATAAACTGGTTGGCTTACAAAAAACAAATTTATTTCTCACCGTTGTGGAGGCTGGAAGTCCAAGATCAGGGTACCAGCTTATACAGTGTCTAATGAGAGTCAAATTTCTGGTTCAAGGTAGCACCTTCTTGCTGGGTTCTTACATGCTGAAAGTGGTAAAGGGTCTCTTTTGGGCCTCTTTTATAAAGAAATGAATCCTGTTTATAATGGTGAAGCCTAAACACTTCCCAAAGGCCCTACCTCTCAAAATCATCGCCTTGGGAATTAGGCTTTCAACACAAGAATTTTGGAGGGACACAAACATTCAGACCACAGCAATGTGGTTCCTTTCCTTGTAGCTCCTACTGGTTGACAAGTTGATATGCCAATCAGTGGAACTGGAATTTCATCAAAAGTTAAATAACAGTTTAAGATTTAAATGACAACTTAAGCTCAGACCTGTAGTCCCCTCCTCCCACTGCCCAGTCCCTTTTCCTGCTCAATGAAGTCACTTTATTTCTCAGTTTCCTTTATGCATTGATCCTCAATTTTGAGAGACAGTCTGCTTGCCGTTTGCTATTTGTTGTTTTCATGCATTCATCACTGTGCCTTTGAATATGATGTAGTCACCTACTTTGTCAACTTTGTCATTTATGAAAGATTATTTCTTTCAAAATCCAGTCCACAATTAGCTGATGTGTCAGCTATGTGTAGAGCTGTTGTTTTTGTTTTTGCTTTTTGGTGTGTTTTGTTTGTTGATTTTTTTTTTTCCTAGGTGAGGTCTAAGGTCCTTAATGAGATAATACCTGGCACTTAGTAGGTACTTCAAAAATGTTCATTAAATGAATGAATAAACGTTAGCCAATTTCTTAATTTTATATCATAATTAAACATTTTTATTATTGGTCTTATGATTTTCTTGAAAGAACTAAATACTTATTTGGGGGCTTCATATGCATCTAATGATATGAAGCATTAGTTTGAGTTCAAAGAAAAATTCTTTTCACTTAAATCTGTTTTATTAATTTATTCTAGGTCACTTAAAATAATTTTTAAAATTAGAAATTTAACGCATTGTCCTTAAAAGGTTTGGGAAATAAAGAATGAAACAAAGAAGTAAAAATGAAAATCAGCTATAATCCCACCATTCAAGGAAACAAAATCTAGCAATATTAGACTTATATTGCACATCTGATTTTATATCTTTTCTTAGGCTTACTATTTCATCACAAGCATTTCCCATATTATTAGTCTCTGAAAACAGCATTTTTAATGACTATGAATTTCCTTAGCATGAGGGTCTAGAATTTAACTCCTCTCCTCTTCCTGAACCTTTAGTGTCATGCCTACTCTCCTCCCACTTTTCACTTTCATGTGAGCATTGCAGCAAAATCATCGTGCAAAACTCTCTGTCAGTGTTTCTATTTCTGCAGAAGATGTTCTTAGAACTATTATTTATATTCAAAAGAAGTAACATTTTAAAAAACTTCTAATAGAAACTGCCAAATTGCCTTCAGGCATTTATAGGTCAGAATCCTCCCAAAAGAATCATAAGAAGACCTATTTCACTCCATTCTTACCTATATATATTCTTAGCTATATTTTAGCAAAATAGATCCAATAGAAGGAGTTGGACAATGTGACTTGGAAAAAAATAACACTTTAGCATTGCTTCTAAAAGCCTGGAAATCTTTTAAGTTTCTATGACTATTTAGGCGCCAGTTCCAATAATGTCCTTTGCTTCTTTGTCTAGATTTTTTATGCCGTTCATGCTTTTCAAGCACGGAGTGACCATGAACTCAGCCTTCAGGAGTATCAGAGAGTCCAAATACTTAGATTTTGTGACCTAAGTGGCAATAAAGAGTGGTGGTTAGCTGAAGCTCAAGGACAGAAAGGATATGTGCCAGCTAACTACCTTGGGAAGATGACTTATGCTTAAGAAAACAAGCCTTTGACTTTTATTTTCTGGCAAGTTGTTGATCGACTACCTCATAAAGCTGATGTTACAAAGCTTTGAGCCAGAAAGCAAGAAACCTCCAAACTATATGAACTGATACAGTATCAAGTTTTCAGGAAGACTGTCCTTCATAACAGGATTGTTTTATGAATGTACTAAAAAGCCACTGAGCCGGGCTCGGTGGCTCAGCCTGTAATCCTGCGCCTTTGGGAGACTGAGGTGAGTGGACTGCCTAGCCCGCGGGTTCGAGACTCGCCTGGGCAACTTGGCGAGACCTCATCTCTACAATAAATCAAAATTAGCCAGGTGTGATAGCGCGCGCCTATAGTTCCAGCTACTTGGAAGGCTGAGGTGGAAGGATTGCCGGAGTCTGGCAGGTTGAGGCTGCGGTGGCTGGGAGCGGCCACTGCACTCCAGTCCAGGCGATAGTGAGACTCCAACTCAAAAAAAAAAAAAAAAAAAGAATACATGCTGGAGAAAATACTACACCAACAGAAACAGCAAAGCAAACAGCCCAAGCTCCAACTATCTAAAAGTGAAAATCTTTTAAAAGGGTAAATATATTCTTTTATCATCATAAAAGTTTGGATCTAAGCATAAGGTTTTTCCATTTATTGGAATTTATTTTACTATATGATGTATTGGCCTCAAATGTTTTTGGTTTTCATATTTCTCTCTTGGAAATCCATGTTTATATACATACATGCATATAAACCTATGTAATGAAGTTTATACATGTGTATAATATAGATCATACTCATATATGTATAAACCAGAGATTATACTATATATACATAAGAATTAATTAACAGCCAACTAGAAGTTGATATGGAGTCTTTTTTAAATGTAAGTTTTGAACCAAAAGGAAACAAAACTGAATAACTTAAAATCAATATCTAACATTACTGAATGCATACCACATGACATACATTGCTCTAAGTAACTTAGCGGTAACTTGTTTAATACTCAAAACATTATGAGGAGACCAGGCCAAAGAGGTGAAGTAGTTTAGCCTGATAGTTGCATTGCTAATAAGTAGGGAACTGGGACTCAAACCTAGGAAGTTTGATTCTAGGTCCATGCTCCTAACCACACTACACTAATACTCTCCTAGGAGTGTATTCATTGCTACCTGCAAAGCACTTAGTGATGAAAATAACAAACATCGATGAGGGCTATTTTTCTCTCAGACCTATATTTAAGTATTCATAAGTTTTTCAAAATTAAGGGCTACAATGATTTTTATGATAGTAGCCTAGAGAAAATAGTGTCTAGGTTTATTATTTTGTGTTTTGTTTATGCATTTTTGAAACTATGATGGCTTAAAAACTATCCTACATAATTGCTAGTGATAGCTTAATGAGGAAATATTTTTGGATAGCTCAATCATTTGGATGATGAATGGGGGAATGTGTGTTCTATGTTCTCAGTCAAGATGTAAATATTTTTATTTGCCAATCTGTACTTAGCTAAGACAGGCATTGAGAACAACATTTGCTGTAACATAATGTCCTAAGACACTGAACTTTAATTTGGGTATTGCTCAGATAACTGTCCTTCAATATTTTAGGTATACTTTGTCAAGACATTTGATAGAACTAAAGATGCTTCTTTAGAACAGAAAAAAATTAAACTATACTGGTGGTTTACTTTAAAATCAAATGGTGGACTTTCATTGTCCATGTACAATGTGCTAATATGACATTAGCTTTTAAGATTTGATTTTTACTTTGATTTATTTGATTCCCATAACAAAATGAAGAGTGCTGCTTTTCAGAGCGCTGCTGACCTTAACACACACATATATGAGTGACATGTACAACCACAGTAATTCACAAAACGTTTACATGACAGAAGCATTTGCAACTTATGGTATTGTTCCTAAAACCATAAATCTACACATGGTTTTATGAGGTTTTACTAATAAGTTGCTTTTACGTAAAGGTTTTTTTAGATATACCAGAACTTTCAATGTCTTTTAATTATTCTCTATATCCAATTTTAAAACATAAGTAAGTTCCAGTTTTCCTAGGGTAAAGCAAAAAGAAACCCAGACTTGCTACTTGTGGAAGCTATAAACATATCCAATGACCAAAATAGCAGGGAAGTCATATATAGTAGCTGTGACCTTAATATAATATATAATATATATAATATATATAATATGTATATATATTTGGGGGCTGATTCAAATATAGGTAGTTTGATTCCAGGCCCTTGATTCTAACCACTACACTAATACTCCTCTAGGAGTGTATTCATTGCTACCTGCAAAGCACTTAGCAATGCAAATAACAAACTTAGATAAGGGCTTATATTTAAATATCTGAAGTTTTTCAAAATTAAGGGCTACAAGGATTACCACGATAGTAGCCTAGAGAAAATGAAGTATCTAAGTTTATTATTTTTACTTTTAAGCATTTTTGCATTAATATTGCAAAAATTTTAAATTTAAGCGTGTGTGTGTGTGTGTGTGTGTAGTAGCTGTGACCTTAATAGTCCCCACACAAGTGAAGAGTAGCACATATCTGTTTTTCTGACTGAATGTGGTGACTGGATCATATGAGAAGCTTTGCCTACTTGTGTGGTTGTAGGACTGGTGCTTCCTGTCTGACCTCTGAAGAAATCGAGTCACTAAGTCACAGCTGCAGTGAGCTGTTGCGCAGAAGCAGTAATGAAGCCATCTACTGCAGCTCCTCACTGTCGTGGTGAACACACATTACTACAGCACCATGTTTTTCCATTTTAAAAATGCCATGTACATTTCATTTGCCATTTAGGTATTTTTTTAAGATGATAAAATACTCATTTTCTAAGTTTTTTTAAGAAATCAAGTAAATTGCAATTCTAAGGTCAGGCATTATTTTATCGAACCGAAGGAAAATGAATTCCCAAGATATTTATAAAATGCGTTCACCTGAAAAGTCTAAAAGATAAGGTGTTGGTGATATCAGTACAATTAAGGCTAGGTATGCTAATGTACTTATTTCTTATAATTGTTTTAAATTAAAAGCTATTGTACAGTATAGGATCCTCTGTAGTAGGTATTTTTACCAAAAAAAGAGAAACTTTTGTAGCTATTTTAAGAATAAATGAGTATATGCATATATTTTATTTAGCTTTTATTTTTAAATATAGATGCTCTAAGCTAATATTATACACAATAAAGCTTTAAAATGTAAAAAATGCAGTAATGCAAAGTTACCAGGGGTGCTTAAATCACGTGAAACAGTCAAAAAGCCACTATTTGCACATTCATTATATTTCAGAACAATATCTTTACTATTCACTGGTATAAAACAATTCTATCAAGGTTGAGTTGTGCTGAAGAAACATATGCACGTTCTTAATTATAGAAATGAAGGATTGTATAACACACCTTAAGTGCTGGATGTTTCCATATTTTGTCTAAAATACAATTTCATTTTTAGAACTATTAAGTGACTGCCACTATTTGTAATGAATTTAGTTTACATGATTTATAAAAATTACTGTTTTTACTACTGAAATATGGAATTAAAAACTCTTCATTTTTCCCATTAGCTTCTTGGATTTTTGTCCATTGCAAAATTTCTCAGTCATATGAATAAAATGAGGAAGTCTTTATTTAATATCCTATGATGCCAAGAAAACCACCTCATTTATATCCTCTTTGTTGTTTAACTGTGGTTTCTTAAGGTATAGAATGCACTGTTCAACACCAAATACATCTAGACCTCACAAAATTCAAGCTAACTTAGACATATAAATTCAAATTACATTTAATAAGGAAGTAATTAAATTTCACTGACCAGAAAGACGCTGGTCTTTATACTTTAGGGATAGGGATACTTTAGGGATAGGTCACTATTTAGAGAATATTTTAAATATTTTAAAAGTTGAACTTTTTCCAGTTATTTTCCTTCCCTTTTACACAGTATATAATATATGTAAAAACTCAGTCACTAATCCTTTGTGATCTACAAAATTATTCCAATACAACATATCTTCTCTCCAGGGCTACTAGAACTCAAGCTGGGGTTCCGTAGGCCAGCTACTGCTTTCACAGTTCTATATACTAGCTAAATAGAGGCGAGATTCACCTTAGTTTTGCAAAAAATAAGTCACACTTCAGCAAATACTGGAATGAGATGTCCTTGTTCAAAAATCTAGGGAATGTTTTAAGTGAAATAAGCCAGAAACAGAAAGAAAAATAAATGGTCTTACTCATATGTGCAATCTAAAAAGTTGTTCTCTTAGACATAGAGAGTAGATAGTGGTTACCAGAGAACGAAAAGGGGAAAGAAGAAGGGAAGGTGAGAGATTAGTCAACAGATATAAAACTACTGTTAGATAGGAGGACAAAGTTCTGGTGGTCTATTGCATAGTAGAATGACTAGACTTCACAATAGTATATTGTAGCCGGGCTCGGTGGCTCAGCCTGTAATCCCGCGCCTTGGGAGGCTGAGGTGAGTGGATTGCCTGAGCCCGCGGGTTCGAGACCCGCCTGGGCAAGCGAGACCTCATCTCTACAATAAATCAAAAAATTAGCCGGGC
>CAUYQG010126251.1:0-21073 GCA_963574415.1 Tarsius wallacei | reverse complement strand
ACTAGGTGAGAACATTAAGAAAGTGAGACTGGGCACAGTGACTCACACCCATAATCCCGGTATTTAGGGAGGTCGAGGTGGGCGGATTGCTTGACCGAGATCACACAGTTTGCTATAGAAAAGCCAGATTCCAACTTGTATCTTTTTTTTTTTTTTTTTTTTTTTTAGTTGGAGTCTAACTTTCGCCCAGACTGGAGTGCAGTGGCCGCTTCCGGCCACTGCAGCCTCGACCTGCTGGGCTCGGGCGATCCTTCTGCCTCAGCCTTCCGAGTAGCTGGAATTACAGGCGCGCGCTACCACGCCCGGCTGATTTTTTTTATTTATTGTAGAGATGAGGTCTCGCCAAGTTGCCCAGGCGGGTCCGAACCGCGGGCTCAGGCAATCCACTCACCTCAGCCTCCCAAAGGTGCGGGATTACAGGCTGAGCCACCGAGCCCGGCTCCAACTTGTATCTTTTGACTTTAAATCCTGTCTGTTTTCCAGTCCACAAGTGGTTCATGAATCTGGCCACAGTAGAAGCATAAGAAGAGTGTTTTAAATACAGACAATGAACACGTCTGAGTTACTGGGGAGCAGAACCTAAGAACTGTGTCTTTTAAGGGCTCTCCAGGTGATTCTGGTATGCAGCTGAATTTGGGGACCACTACCAAATGGTAAAATGGTACCTGACTCTGTCTACATGGCCTCACCAGAAGAAGTGGGAGTTTTGGGTCAGGGAGAACTGAGTGTTCTGGGTACCCTGAGCCTCCATTTCTTCATCTGTGAAACGGGGATAATGATATCTACCATGCAGAGTTGTAAATATTCAAAAGATATATATAAAGTACCTAGATATGATAGTCACTCAAAGATGGAAGCTATTATCTTTAACACTACTATCAGAGAGAATAGATTATCTAGTAAGATGCTCTTATCACTAATAAGAATTAAGTATATATCATAAATAGCAATGATTTGAGAGTTTTCCTGAGGCAAATTTATCACAAATACAGGTAACCCAATTACTCGTGACCTTGGGGCAGTCTCTAGACCTCAGTTTCCTTCTCTGTGAAACAGCAATATCTGGTAACTACTAAGCTATCTTTTGACTCTAAAAAGTCAAGGACTCTATGGTTCTACTTAAAAGTTAAAGGCTCACACAGTTTTGAGAATGTGGCTCTTAGCAGAGTACAAAACAGGTATATTGGAAATAAATCGGTGCATGTAAATGACAAATCTCTATAGCTATGAGCTCATTTTCTCTCAAGGCAAGACTATGTCCAAATCCAAATATTTTACAATTTATGATTTATAGCTGTCTAGGCTCAGAGATGTTTGAAGCAGGCTGCCAAAAAATTTATAATAGAACACAAATAAAGTCAGAGAAACAGTTAAGATACCCAACAAATGGGATAGAAAAGGGCGCGAAGGGGAAAATAGGACAGGGAAAATGGTTTTTTTTCCTCCAGGAAACCAGGAGAAGCTATTTATAGAAACTGCATGATTAAGTTAGTATTAAGATTCCTGACTATGTTTTAAAAAATATGAAAATTAGACTTTCTCTGAATGCTTCTTACGAAAGACTGAAAATACTCTTCACCAACATATGGACGCAACATATATAAAATATTTTTTTCTGAATAGAACTGCATTTATATATTTAAATTTTTTTTTTTTTTTTTGAGGCAAGTCTCACTCTGTCGCCCAGGCTGGAGTGCAGCAGTGGCATGATCATGGCTCACCATAGCCTCGATCTTCTGGACTCAAATGATACTCTTTGCTCAGCCTCCCAAGTAGGGACTACAGGTGTGTGCCATCACACCCAGCTAATTTTTTGACTTATTGTAGAGATGGGATCTTGCTATGTTGCCCAGGCTGGTCTTGAACTCCTGGGCTTAAGCAATCCTACCACCTCAGCCTCCCAAAGTTCTGGGATTACAGGTGGGAACCACCATGCCTGGCCTAAACTCTCTTTTGATATAGCAGTGAGTCCTTCAACTTTTCTCTGCTTGACTATCCTCCTTCTTGTCCTTCTGAAAAAGTATGCACTACATTTAAGCATCCCATTTTTATTCCTCTATCATCTTGCTGTCCTCTGTTCCTCCACCCACTTGTTTTGTAAAATTTAAGTAGGCTTTAATCACGAAGACACAGACTCTGATGGTAGTGGCAGAAAGAATCCAAAATTCCATCCCTTACAAATTCATGTTAAGTTGCAGTTTTTGATTCTCTGAGCGTAATTAATCTGATGTATTGCTTCCCTCTCTCCGCCTTAGTTATAATCAGAATGAAAACTCCTTCTTGGTTTTAGACTCAGTTTCCTTTCTGTTTTTGCTGTCATTGCCCTGGCCCAAGCTCATGCTTTGCCTCACTTTGGCTGTGATTAGAGCCTTATAACGCCACAGCCCCAAATCTGAGAAGTTTGTGCATAAGGTTCCTTATTTCAAAAAAGTCACCCAGTGGTCCAGCAAGGCAAGACATTGGTTTATTGGAACTTACGGGAGGCACCGATGGCGGCCGGTTGGTGAAGAAAGAATCTGCACCTTGGGACAGTACAGCAAAGCAGTTTTCTAGTCAAGCAAGTTAATTATTCAGCTTGATCCATGGTGGCTACAAGCACAGTGAGTAAGAGGGCCTCCCACGTTGTTCTCAGCTCTGCTCAATTACCTGCACCCCAGGAATTGTTACGGAGAATATGCATATCCTGCAGAGATCAGCCTTGGCCAGAGGCTGCTCCCTGGGGGTATGAGGTGGGGGCGGCAGAAAGAAGACAGATATAGGGGGAAAGAGTCAATGTCTGGACAATTATCTCACAAGCCTCTGTGTTAGGTGGTCTCTGCTCCCAGAGCCTTCTACTTCACGCTTCATATAACTGCAGCTGTAATGAACTTTCTAAAGCAATGTCTGATTATGTCTTGTCACCACTAAAGCTCCTTCGTGGCCACACTGTTTACCATAGTCCTGTCTGCCAGTCAAGCCTCTAGGATTTTCTTCCAAATGACCTCCCACTTCTTACTGCATACCTGGCGCTTACTCTGCTCTCCAGCCAAACTAAACTACTTGTTAGTGCTTAAGTACGGTTTTCCATCACTTTTACCACACGATTGCCTCTAACAAGACAAATATATGAAGAAAATAATAATAACCAGTCATAATTCAGATATGTATAAGTCATTGTGCTTTTCAAATATGGGATAATTTACATTTGCCCCCAAATCTGACAAGTCACACTCATAAGAATCTAAGTTAAGGCACGCTTATCCTCGTAACCCAAAGTCCAGAAAAATCACTCTTTATTTACTATATATGAAATGTATTCTTTAGCTGCTGAGATGGGATTCTCTGTCGGCTGCCAAGGTGTACACAGCCAGCTGGCAGGATTAGTCTAGGAAAAAATATGCCACGTTGAACTCTCATGCAACAGAAACAAATGAAACCCAATTTGCTGACCTGTCTTGTTTCTTTTGGTTCATTTGACAGGGTAATATAGTAGAAACAACATTGAAGTAGATCTCATGAGACCTGGAATTTAGTCCCCTTTCTGCCATGACCAACCTCCCAACTTTCAGGACATCGTGCACATTTTCTGGCCCTCAGCTTTTTCACTTACAAAATGGAAATCTTTTTTGTTTTACTCAAACAGTGTACACACATAAGGAAGTACTATTCCTTCATGTGCTCTTTCCTACGACACAGCCCCTTTTCTATATCAGATTTAAAATTCCTTACTACTCCCAAGACTTTTGTAGATTCCATAATTTCATTTCAAAAGAGTTCAAGGGAGTACCTACCAAATATCACTGATGATGCTGTTTAAATGTATGACTCTGTAGGATGTTGACTGGGTAATATCAAGGACCCTTTCTAGCTTTAAAATAGTAAAATTCTGCATTCAAATTTGCACTGAAATTCATATATCTCTTGTGTATAAGGAAACCTTTAGGTATATATATGTGTACACACACACACACACACACACACACACACACACATCATCTCCATTTTCCTGTCTGACACTGGTTTCCTTGTCTTTTGATTTTAAACCTGATGAAGGTTTAGTGTGTCTGTTTTCCTCTCGTATATATAAAACTTTGCCTGACATCTCACATCTCTTGTAGCAGTTTATACTACTGTTATCCTTTTACGTTTAAATATAGATTTAAGGATTAAAGAAACATATATATTTGAAACAACGAATTACTAAAATGTATATTATATTTCTTGCTGTGGCATTACAGATCCTGAAGAGAGAAAATTTCTACTGATATTGTCTTGGGAAAGGCAAATGTTCTCAAAATTTTGTGTCTACTTTGTGAAGTATAAAGTCAAGAATAGTATGCAGACAAGTAATACTGATGACTTGCTCCAAAAACTAAGGTCCAAAATGTGGACCTTAAAACAGAGATGGAAAATACATGGTAAACATACAATCTCTTCCTCACCTCACTGACTTCCTGCTGAAAGTGGACAGTGAAGAATGGATACCAGAAATCGAATCTCTTTACTATCCTGTTTTAAGGATTTACCTGCCTGGCACTTTCATGCCTTTCTCTGTAGTTTGAATTTTCAATACAATGAGAATTACAATAAAGAAGCAACAAGTTCTTCCACAGTTTACTAGGGTATTTTAGAATTGGTCATACCTGAGTTATTCTGAAGCTCTAAGTAAATGAAAATCAAAGCTTCCAAATACACACACACACACACACACACACACACACACACACACACACTTTAGGAACAATAAAGCAGGTGTAATTCCGAAGTCTAGTATATAATCGACACGTAATACTCAAGAATTTTATTCTTCTGTATTCAAATGCCACTCAAGGAAAGAAAAAAAAAATTCACACACACTTTTATAACACAACATGTAACGCTTGTACTTTTCACTGAAATTAAACCCCGATTTTCAAATTTTTCGCCACTGATAAACTCCAGAAAGCATTAAAAACTAGTGGTTCAGATGGTGGGACCAAGCAAAAACTATTTACCCAAAGGCACTCAAACCCTCTGGACAAATTGAACGTAAAGAAATCAGCACTTACTTGGCATAAACCACTAATGCACATATCCAAAGATTCTGTGTAGCAACGAGTTCCATCTAAGACCTTGGGTGCTAGTTCAACAACCAGGGTTGTTCCTTTGGCTTGGCACTTGAGTGAACAGGGATTGTCAGGGTCATTAGACACAGGAAGCCATTCATAAAACTGGCCGTGGTGCTTGACATCGTTATGAGCAGAGCATTGCTGAGCCCGGAAATCACCTGCTTCTGGTGGGCAGTCCTAGAGACAAAAAGAGGGCGGGACAAACACAGGTTAAGAGCTACCTCAGATAGAAAACTGGAGCAGTTATAGCCTGCCAAGGTTTTAGTAAACAAAGCAAATGTCCTGGTCACTATAGATAAATCCTAACGTATCATCTTTGAGGTTGTATGGTTATTTGATGCCCAAATTGTAGAGCTCTGAGAAAGTAATCACCCCCCAATACAGTTGCTGATTGAAGTCAAACTGGGACGTAGACAGCTTGAAACATATTTTCTGAAAGACGTACGTTGGTTCATGAATTCCTCCATATTATGATATCATTTTGACTCCCTAGTCACTTAATTAGAACCCAGTAAAGACCAAGGGTTTGTTGAATGCATCTCCTTCTCTTTCAGTTCTGATACCAAGAGCTATAATAATTTTTTATTTTAATAACTAGCAGTAGAAAAGTTATGACAATTTTATTCAAAAAATCTCTGTTTGGTTGCTTTTAATTTTCTTTTCTAGAATGTAAGTTACATAGTATCTAGAATTAAATGTGGGGAACAAAAAAAATAGAAGACATCTTTTATATGTGAATTGTTTTAGCTGAAGGTGGCAAGGCAGAGTGGGAAGAGCATGGGCTTCCTACTCAGGTGGGTGGGTGGATGAGTGGCTGCAATTCGGTGGGTCTCCCACAGCTTAAGTTTTTCTATGTTGAGAACAGAGGCAACAATACTGTACAGTTCTCAAGGTTGTGATAAGTTCATGAGCTCATGCAGGCCAAATAATGGGACAAGGAAGACACTTAGCACATGGTAGCTATGCCTATGCTTATTTCATGAGGTCACAGAAGGGAAAGAGTTGGAGAATTAGGAGATTCTCTCAGGTTGAATTTTAAATCATATTAGAGACCAATAGAAAATAAGAATCTTAGCGGACCTCAAATAATTATCGTAATACTGCAAAACAGCCAGGGGAGGGGGGTGGGATTGGCAGTTGAGGGAAACTGCCAGGGGATGGGGGAGAACACCTCATCAACAAGGGTACCTGCATAATGAACATTTATATACCTAATCCTGAAATGTACCCCACACCTTTAAAATAAAAAATTTAAGAGTTAAAAAAAAAAAAGGGAAAGAAAATAGGGATCTTTTAAATGTATATTTTATAAAGGGAAATTTTAAATGTAAAACTGGGACTAACAATGGCTATTATCTAATAATTGATATAAACCTCAGTGAGAGTAAATAAAATCTAACTCCAAAAAGGCAAACATCGCCTATCCCTTGGAAAGGATTTTGAGCAGGTTGATTGTATTCCACAAGTCTTTAGATGAGGATTTACTATGGAAGACTGTAGATTACCCAGCTGCGGAAAGGCTTTTATTTTATATATTGGTCTTAAATAAAGAATTTGCATGTGGCCTTAACAGTTCCCAGTTATGTTACTGTTTTTAGAGTTTTCTCATAAAAGATGTCTTTCTCAAAAAAATCTCTTTATATTTAAATATACATTCAGAGCCGGGCTCGGTGGCTCAGCCTGTAATCCCGTGCCTTGGGAGGCTGAGGTGAGTGGATTGCCTGAGCCCGTGGGTTCGAGACCCGCCTGGGCAACTTGGTGAGACCTCATCCCTACAATAAATCAAAAATTAGCCGAGCGTGGTAGCGCGCGCCTGTAGTTCCAGCTACTTGGAAGGTTCGCCAGAGCCCAGCAGGTTGAGGCTGCGGTGGCCGGAAGTGGCCACTGCACTCCAGCCTGGGTGACAGAGTGAGACTCCAACTCAAAAAAAAAAAAAATATATATATATATATATATACACACACATTCAGAGAAGAGCATTGCCCTTTATTTTATAAAATACAATTCTTGAGTCTTTTCTAAAACTTTAGTGCACCTATTTTTTTAGACTAGAAAATATAGTTTATTTAGAAAGCAAGTTAGAGAAAGAGAGAGAAGAAGAGGAGATTCATCTCCCCAAGGCAGGGGAGGGGGCCAAAGCCAGGAAACATGGTGACAGCTATAGCTTAAAGTACACATGTCACACCAGAGTCTAGTAAGGCAATGGCTGCAATGGTCTGGCAGAGGCCAGTGGAACCATTAAGTAGCATATATGGCTCTGACATATGGGGGAACACACATTCTTTCTAGGCAAGGTTAGGTATAAACAACTAAATATTCATTTAGGATGAACATGAAATTGCTCAAAATACAATATAAAATCTCAAAGACCTTTTACTGTTAGTATTCTGTATGTTCTCAGGGTGAATAAAACAGGAGTAAAGGAAAATAATAATTTATGTGACGCAGGTATAGATATAAAGGTACCTAACAAGGCTTAAGCGATTTTGAATATTGTCTGAAAAAGAATACGATTAAAATTCCTTACTCATTAATTTCTTAGATGATAGGATATCGTTCAAATTTGTTTTGAGAGCCATAAATAAATAGATAAGCCATATGAATGTATTATACAGGCTATTTACTTGTTTGTTTTAAGAAATAAACAAAAACTACTCACAGAAAAACTGTATTATGAATCACAACAAATTGTATCCAGCCGTGACAGGCAATGCAAACTAAATTACATGTTTTAATACCAGCTCCTTTCAGACCATAAATCTGTGTTCTAAGACGAGAGCGCAGATAAAATGATCTCACATTAACTGTTCGTGGACTCACATTCCAAAGACAAGCCCACAACTTGCCTAGTTTACACATTCTACCAGTGTCTGCCTCGACTTCACTAACTTCTGCTCTAAAGCAACCCTCTCACTAACTACAACCCCTAAACTCTACACATACTAAATTCTCTAAACTCTCCCACTGAGATATGACAACCTCTGCCAAGGTGTTGATCTCCCTTGCTCAGCAAGTTCAATAACCCAGCTTTATAGGACACACAAATATGCCTGATGGTCATTGCATAGGAGCTTCTACAGTTGAACTGATAGTTTAGTGATGTTTAAAGCATTTTCATTTGATAATACCTGCCATCCCAGGAGTCACTTGATTATTCAGCAGTACAGGAGAAATACCATGAATTGTACAGTACTTTATTATTATACTGAAATATAATAAAGTAGATCATTGAGGAAACTGTTTAGAATAGTCCCAAATCCCTTTTATAATTTTCTTTGCCTCCCTTTTCTATACAAGTGAACCAACTAGAAGGAAATTCAAGGGTAAGGCTGAATACTTCTACCTTAAAGTAATACGATATAATTAAGAGACCTCTTCATATGAACCAGAGATAATTTTCTGCATGTTTCTGATTCCAAGAAAAAAATGTCAAACATTTTAAAATTGATGATGCTATATCATCTTAGCACAGACATAAAACTCCCATAGAGCATCTTAGGCATCCCTTCCAGTCAACATAACGTGTTGAGTCTTCCTACCTTTCCTAAAATGTGTGTATAAGACTCAAAGGCAGTCAAAGGTAAGACTTGTAAAAGATGAAGTTAAAACGTTAAGACCTTCAGGTATTGCTTTTTTATGGCAAAAACAGGAGACATGTTTAAACGCCTCATAGGGAATCAGCATGCAGACAGATGTTCCTGTTTGCAATTCACCTGTATCAATTGGCTTCAAGAACACCTGTTATAGGTTTTATGGACTTTCACAACTAGAGAAATAACTGAGAATAACAGTGCGTGTGAATAACTTTACTCGCTTTTGTCACTACTGTCTTTCCTTCTGCCCATATTTTTGCAGGGATGGGAAAATGTATTTTGCTAAATTAAGAATGCACTTAAAACCTGACGTTCAGAGTTGGAAACTGAACTTGAACCTTTTTAATGTTTGAGTTTATTTGTACTTGGCAAAATGAACTTCCTGTTTTAAGGAAAAGGACTTAAGAGGACTTATAAAACAGGTTCAGAAAGCTTCTTGGACATCAAATAGCTCTTACAAAATAACATTTTGATGATTTAAGTGTAAATGAATCAGAAACATATGAATCAAATTTCCCTTGAAATACACATGTTTAAAAATTAAGGGAAGAAGGATTTGGCAAAACATTCTTTGTTTGAACCCAAAACATCTCAAACATAGTTCAAGACATCCATTGACCCATAATGCATCTGGGATCATCCAGCTGCAAAAGTGGAAACTCAAGCAAAGCCATTATGACCTCTTGTCCCACAAGTATTCTGATAATGATAATAATAATAATTTTTTATCAAAATAGTAGACTAACTCTTATTTGTATAGAGATTTACCATCTACAAAGTTTTTAGTTCTGAATTATAATTTGTTCCATAAAACCACTACACTTCCTGGTCCCTTTAAAAGCCAGATTTAGAAGTCGATGACCTAACTGCTTTGAAAAATATGTAGCATCTTTTACTGAGCATCATCTTTGAGCCCATATCAGCTTTTGGAGAGATTCTTTATGATATCACACATCATCAGTTTTAACTACGAGAGGTGGTCTTCCCTAGGGTATTCTGAATGAAAAATGTTTTGAACATATACAATGTGAAATTTCTGTTCTCATAAAACCCTACTGGTAAGGACAATAAGCTTTCAAATGGGACACTTAGAATGAGGAAGAAAACAAATGAATTATAGTTTATATATGTGTGTATATATTTGTATATTTTGGCACCGAATTTGGTTCACAGGAAGTAATGATGAAGACAATTAAAATTACTAAAAAAGTCTAGTGGCTATCTGGACTCAACACATCTTACCCTCTACCCCATCCCAAGAGCCTGGCAAGAAACATGGTGTGGAAGGATGTTTTGGACTAAAAACCTCCAACTTTCAGTCTCTCATACATTTCCAGAAACACTTTCAAGTAGAAACGAAGCAAGAGAAGCAAACTATTGTTCCCCACCCCCCATCTCCTGCCTATTTCCAATAGACTCTAATACATCGGTGGATGGACAGCTCTGTGTCAGGTTACTGGGCTAAGACTGCCTCACTGCAAAAATCTAGTTTCTTTGAAATTGTCAGATGATCCCATAAATTACTCTATTTCGCCTTTTAATGCTATTGATTTTTTCTCCAGTTTTGAAGCACTCAATTCTAACCATGTCAGAGCTTTCTTCTTTAAAAGCACACAAATAAAATCTGACCTTTTATTTGCTCCCATTATAATTCATAAAGTCCATGGAGTTATGCCATATATGAATCCAATTCAAAACATTTTCTGATTAATCAACTATCCAGTGGGAAAGATAAGATGGATCCCAGATGTCCCCTGATGATGATAGGTAGATCAGATTACACTGTGAGACAAAAGAGGGTCAGGCTTCCCAGAGTTTACTCACTGGGTGAAATGTAAAAGATGATATCTCAGCAGCTAAGGTGGCAGCCTATGAAAGGCCTTCAAAACGGGTTTGAGAAAATATACAGAATATAGAGACAGGATCAAGTAAAGCATTACTTTCTCTTTATTTTCATTCTTTTTAAAGAAGACATTTTCCTTCCAGAGGGACACCTCTCTGCTTTCCCTTTGCTCTGAAATATTCAGCGGTTGGCCTATTCTATTAATTTTGCTGCTTCATTTAACTTGTTATGTGAGAGCCATGGTATAAATGCTTTTTTATGTATAGAATCAGTACGAATACCTGATAACAGCAAGACAACACTGGAAATTATAGTCAGATGAGCACATGATCTGTAGTAACTGAAAAAAAATCTATACTTTTCTCTGTATTTTCTTCTCTTAGAACTGTTCTTTTAAATCTCGTACAGCCCACTCCATACTGTCCTAATCATTCACCCTCCATAAAGGTGACTGTGCTAGAAAATACAATTAGAATTGCTCAGTAAGGCATCTACTTTGTCCTCCAAAAAGTCTGGATTACTATTTTATGACAAGAGCATACATAGAAATTTACCAGCTACTTGATGACTTTAGAAAATCTTATAGGTTCTAAGATTTACCCTTATCATATTAGTGATCCTCAATTTACTGAGGGTAAAACAAGAAAAGATTACCATAACAGGTTACTCGACAACACATGGATGGAGGCTCTGGAATAGACTCCCCGGTTTCAAATCTCTTAGTACACTTAAGTAGATGGTAGGCCGCCCCTTTTATACATTCTGGTCTTTATTACTTGGCTTTCGGTTTCTTTTATTCAAAATTAAAATCCACTGAACAGTAAATATTCACTGATAAAATCCAATTAATATTAATATTTTGTTCTCAGGAGAAAAAAAATCAATGTTTTGATTTCTTCTTCTTTTCTTTTCTTTCTTTTTTAAGAGGCAGGGCCTTGCTTTCTTGTCCAGGCTGGAGTGGAGTATGGTGGCATAATCTGCCTCATTACAGCCTCAAACTCCTGGGCTCAAGTAATCTTCCTGCCTCAGTATTCCGAAGTCATGGGATTCTAGGCATGAGCACTGTGCCTGGGCTTCAGTGTTGTAATTTCTATTTCCAACTCAGACCTACTGTCTTGAACTACAGACTCATACACAGAAGTCCCTCCCCCACCCCCCATGCTTCGTTCTGCTTTCTAAAGCTTTAGTTACCTGTGGTCAACCATGATCTGAAAATAGGTGAGTGCGGTACAATAAGATACTATGAGAGAGAAAAGGAGAGACTACATTCACATGACTTTTATGACAGTATATTACTATAATTGTTCTATTTAATTATTATTGTTGTTAATCTATCACTGTGCATGATTTATAAATTAAAGCTTGTCATGTGTATGTATAGGAAAAAAGAGTATTTACAGAGTTAGGTACTATCTGTGGATTCAGACATCCACTGGGGTTCTTGAAACATGTCCCCTGAGGATAAGGGGGGACCGCTGTATACAACTGTCCTCTGCCTTCTGGGTATCTAAGACATACACCCTCCTCATGTCCAAACCTGAACCCCTGATCCTCCTCCCACCCTTACGAAATCTGCACCTCCTTCAGCCTTCCCCATCCCAGTCAATGTCAACTCTATCTTTTTCAACCCCCAAACCTTAGAGCAGTGGTCTCAAACTTAAATGTGCATCCAAATCACCAGGAGGGCTTGCTAAAATGCAAGATTGTTGGGGCCCTGCTCTCCAAAGTTTGATTCAGTACATGTGGGGTAAGGTTCAAGAATTTGCATTTTAAACAAGTTCCCAGGTGATGCTGATGTCGCTGCTTTGAGAACCACCTGCGTTAGAGTCATCCAATCCATCAGGAAATGGTGATTCTACCTACAAAAGTACTCAGAATCTGACCACAATGAAGTCCAAGGCGTCATCATGTCTTGCCTGAATTCCTGCAATAGTCTCCTGACTCCCCCCGCCCCTTTTTTTTTTAGTTGGAGTTTCACTCTGTCGCCCAGGCTGGAGTGGCCATGGCACAGTCATGGCCACTCCAGCATCGACCTGCTGGGCTCTGGCGATCCCTCCACCTCAGCCTTTCAAGTAGCCAGAACAACAGGCGTGCACTACCACTCCCGGCTAAGTTTTGATTTATTGTAGAGACAAGATCTCGCCAAGTTGCCCAGGCTGGTCTTGAACCCGCAGACTCAGGCAATCCACTTGCCTCCACCTCCCAAAGTGCTGGGATGACAGGCTGAGCCAATAAGCCCAGCCCCGATTTCCCTCCTTCTGCCCTTGCTCTCCTAGAAACTTCTGTTAGCACAGCTGCCAAAACGATCTTAAAGCATAAAGCAGATCATGTCAACTTTCTGTGACAACGCCACTGTGACTTCCCACTTTAGAGTAGAAGCCCAAATCCTCATCTCAGAGCTAAAGATCTGACCTCATCATCCTTCTGGCTCATCACGGCCCACTGTCCTTGCTTATTTGGGTCCAATCACACTTGATTCCCTGCTACCTTTTGGGCACTTCAGCTACACTCTTACTCTAGGATAGGATATATCCCTTCTGCCTGAAATTCTCTTCGCCCAGATTCCAAGGAGCTAATCACCTCACCTCTATCAAGTCTTTGCTCACATATCCCCTTCCCCACGAAGCCTACCCTAACCACTTTATGTAAAGTTGCAACCCCACTCCCACTGCAAATTCTTCTTTATCTTGCTCAATTTTCCTTTTCACTGTAATACTTAATCACCTTCAAGTATACCACATTGTTTACTTGTTTATTGTGCTTATTTTTCTACCATCTGTCTTCTTCCATTAAAACAGAGCCTCGGGGAGGATGGGAATCTCTGACTGTTTGGCTTGTTGTCGTTTACCAGGTACTCAAATATTTGTTGAAAGAATGACTCGCATTAAATAATTGAAGGGGAGGTCATCTTTTTCATTGTGGAAACTCCACTTCTGCTTTCATAAGTCGTGCAGGAATTTAAATCTTGATCATTTTCTAATTGATGGAATATCTATTTCTTTCTTTCTTTTTAAAACATTTACAAGAATAAATTTACAAGAATACTCATACATTTCAGACACTAAGAAAATTGAGTAGGGAGCCTTGCCTAGTTTCTGAATAGGCAGATTGATATTTCCTCTTCCATGTAAACAAATTTAACAGGCCAATATTAAGAAACATAAAATGTGCTGAAATCATTTATTGTTTAAAAAATAGCCAGACATTTATAAATTTTATATAACACTTAATGTTACATGCATGCACTATAAAGTACTAATGTTAAGGTACCAAGCTTTATCCCCCCAATTTTGGCCACTTGCTTATACTAACATCAATATTATCATCAAAAGCATTTATTTGTGCAAGACTGTTAGCTGCTATGTAAAAAGAAATTAAACAGACATCGTCCCTGCCCTGTCTAGACAGTCTGTATGGAGACAATTCTATTATATTTTAAAAGCATAAAATGTAAATCTCTAACACATCACTATGAGTGCTAAGAACAGAAAATGGGATTGATTTTGCAGGATGGTGCCCTGGTAAGTGAAGGTCATGTTTGGCTCACCTACCAGGGCATCGACCCTGGTTAATTAATCATTAACCATCTTAACGTCTTACAATGGGTCAGGTTCATTCTCAATAAAATAATACCTTTACAACTTTGTGACCCTGTAAAATAATATGAAACTCTTTCTAATTTATTCAAGCTTGAGGTGTGCTGTGCTACATGTCTACTAAGTGAACATTATTTACAGATATATTAAACAACTCTAAATTGTTCCAGTGTGTTCACTGGGTCCAGACAGAAGAGATACAAAATGTGTGATATAATAAGTCACCGGCCGCACCCTCCTTGGTCTGTGATAGCTTGTTATCTGAAAACAAATGCTTTGCCTGGCTAGTTTTTAATGCCTGCAGGCATCCGAGAGCTGATCTAAGTAAAAACATTTAGTTTTAAAAGTTCACTTTTTTTTCCTTTGGGTAGCTTTTATTTCAGTGCCTTTATTTTTTCTCCTTTGAACAATGTAGACTTTTGGAATCCAGTTCCCTAGAGGTATTTCTAAGACTGGTTGTAGTTTGTCATTTTAGACTCTTACATTCTCTCAATTTTGAAAATATTCATTCCTTGAGGCTTTTTATTATTTTTAGTCCCTTTCTTTGAATTAGCTCCAATTTAGTAGTATCTTTTCTTAAATCAGCATTTCTGACTTTTCACTATTTGTTTTATTATAGCCTAAAAATAAGTCCCCTTAAAATTAGCATATTTGAAGGAGTAATTTGTTGTCCTTTTTGTAACACGACTTGCCGCTTCATTTTATAAGCATACAATTATACAGCATTTTGTTTTCAGGCTGCATGTACCAAAATATTTGTGGTGGCGAGTCAGGTTAGGGAAAAGACTAGCATAAGGAGATATTTTGGCACATACATTCCTAAGCTGTCACTACTGCTTGGGTCTGTTGCAAAACAAGTTCCTTATGTTTCTATTTACAAGTGAGAAAGGGAGGGCTTGATAGATTACAAAAGAGTGCAAATAACAGAGACTGAAATTGCTTCCTGGAAAATGAGGTTCCTATGCCAATTACTTTAAAAAATAATGGAAAAAGACACTTTCGCGAGCAATTCAAAGATAAATGCCATGTTAGACAATTTGGAGAAGACTCTAGCATTTCTTGTCACCTTCTCTTTCCCAGTTTCTAACAAACTACCTGATGTTGCCTGCAGGCTTAACTTCTTTGTGGCTGTCTCTGAACCCTGATCACACTGTGTATTTCTCCTGGCATTGTATCTAATCAATGCTTCTTTTTTGGAGGCATATAGCACAACACTATGAATGACTTGAAATACCTCTGGACACTCTCTGGGTACCATTTTGTAGCACACAGTTTAAAGTTAACTTGGGTTAGTTCCTGCAAAGTCAAGGTCAGGCTTTTTTTCTTTCTCCCCCTGAGTCAGGGTCTCTCACTCTGTTGGCCAAGCACAATCATGTTCCCCACGGTCTTGACCTCCTGGGCTCAGGCGATCCTGCCCCGATCCTTCTACTTCAGACTCCTGAGTAGCTGGGACTACAGGCACACATTGCCACGCTCAACTAATTTTTTGTAGAGATGAGGTTTTGCTATGCTGTCCAGGCTGCTCTCAAACTCCTGTACTCGAGCAATCCTCCTGCCTCAGCCTCCCAAAGTGCTGGAATTACAGGCGTGAGCCAGCATGCCTGGCCAGGCTCCTATTTTAATCAATAGCACCACTGAACCAGTTCACTGAAGCATGATTCTAGGACAGGAGACACTACTCAGCTGAGAGAAGTTTCCAGGTCTATGGGAAAGAGAGAAAGACATCTATTTGCCAATAATGGAATAGAATGGAGGCTCTTCTTATCCGGATGCCTCTCCAAGTGGTAGATTCTAAGCCTGATCCCTAATGCAAGTCCTCTTGGAAAGAGACAGAATGCTCTCTTGGGTCACATTTTCCAAAGAAAGAAAACAAGGTGTTCTCAGACTGTTCCACGAGACCGGCGAAGATTCCTGGTTTTTCTCTTACAGACTTTGGAATGAAGGGTCAGAGGTAAGTTTACTATGGACAAAACGATGGAAACAGTTTAATGAACCTATCTCTTCATCTCCTAATCTATTTCTAACATCTAGATCAGAATTCCTCCTATAGACACTCAAGTTCATGGTTAATATGATATAAAATGATCCTGTAAAAGAAATATCCTCAGGTTTTGAAAACTTCATCATAGATATAGTGATACTTTCCAAACTAAATGTTAAAACGCATGCCTTGCTGTCTCTAGAACCACTTTATTTAGTTGTTTAAATATAATTTTAATTACGGTGACTTATATGAATGTCTTAACATATGAGTCTAATCAAACAATATCACCTGCCAAATTTACTGGGTTATAAGTTTAATGGATGACAATTTTGTTCAACTTTGTTCATATGTGCTCATACTTCTTAGTTTGTTGATCTTGGAGCGTGGACATATTTTAAGAAACTAAAAGAAAAAAATATAGAGAAATTTATTTTCTGATCTCTAAAACCCAGTGTTTTTAGGTTGTCCTTTGAGGCTTAAAACACGATCTCTTAGCACCAGCCTCATCCTGAATAACACTATGCTCCAAAGTTAATTTTCTTTTCTTCCTTCTATGCAAGTTCCATTTCTTTCAGTGGGCTACACTTAGTTAAAGAGGAAAGAAGGCTGATTAAATGTAGCTAGAGTAAGATTTGCATGACTAATAATACTTTCTACTTATTTACTCTCAATAACTGTCAGCTACGTATACTCAAAAACATAGAAACACCAAGCACTAAGCTACAGCAAAAACTCAGCTTATAGTCCTTGTCTTCATGGTACTTATAATTTGAAGGGGGAGAACAGATGCCAAGACCATAAGTCAAGCTTTTATTCTATGATAGAATTCCAGATAGTGGAATTGATAGAATTCCAGATAGTGGAATTGAAACCTGGAGGAATATTTTTGGACAACTTCCCTTCCTACTGTCTTCCTTTATTTGTATACCTATTCCTGAATTGTACCCCACATCTTTAAAAAAAAAAAAAGATTAGGAAACAATAGAAAAAAGGGCTGAATCTATCTATGCAAGGTAGTAATGGAAAAGAAATGCCAAACCTGTTTCTCACCCTGCAAGTTATCAGTATTACTTACAGATATTGTGACTTGAGACATCTCCATCTGTTTTCTCCTTCCTGTATGGTGTAGCACAGTAATGAATACCTTGGAAGGTTTTTGCAGGAAGTAGACCTAGCTTTATCTGTTTTCTAGCCTCATTTCTCTCCATTCCTCACCATCCAGCCCACACTTCACATTGGAACATTTGTCGTATTCTCTATGCTTTGCTCCTCTGGTTGACAGTATCCAATAGCACCCCCCCACCCACATTCACCTGGATGACTCCTCCAAAGCCCAAGTGTTGCTTCCTGGTCCCTTCTTTATCCTCATTGTGTGCGGGGCAACTCCCTCTGGGATGCCATGGCACCCTGTGTATACCTTCATCCTTCAACTTACTATATGGTTGGTTTTGCTGTCTGTCTCCTCTAAAACAATGAAAACATAAACGACTGTCATGTCCCAAGGGCCTAGTCTAAGCCTGGTACAAAATGAATGCTAAATAATACCTGTCAAGGAATGAATTAAAGACTTCTATTTGAAACAGTATACAGGACTGGATACTTTGAGAAAGCGCCCCACTACAGAACGATGAAAAATACCAGATTTAAGTATAAATAAAAAAATTTAAAATTGTGAATGCACAGCTGGGCTGGCAAGGAAGTTTCCTTGGAGACCAAAACAATGAGAAGGCATAATTCCAGGGAGGAAGTTGATGGAAGTTGATTCTGAAAGGATTTGCTGGTTCCTGATGGTTTAGAACTCTGCGTTCTAATAGCCTGTAAGAGCAGGGAACAGGGGATAAAGTCTATGAATTGAAAGTTGTGGAAGAAGAGGATCTGCTCATAATACCATGACTCTAAGGTAAAACCCTCAAAAAGGAGTAAACTAGGAAAAGAAACAAAACAAAACAAAACTCTCAGCTCCTAGAGAAGCCCCAACCTAAGGACAGAATAAAAAGACTGGTGATTGCTAGGAGCTGGGTAGAGGTAAGGAAAAACAGGTTGAGCATCGAAGATTTTTAGGGCAGTGAGACTATTATGTATGATACTATAATGGTAGATATATGTTGTAATACACTTGTGAAACCCCACAGAATATACAATATAAAAGTAAACCTTAATGTCAACTATGAGCTTTGGTTGATGATGTGTCAATGTAGGTTCATTGATTATAACAAATGATCTACTCTGGTGCAGAATATTGATCGTGGAGAAGACCATGTGTGTGATGGGCAGATGCATATGGAAACTTTCTCTATTTTCTGCTCAGTTTTACAGTGAACCTAAAACTATTTTAAAAAATGAAGTTAATTTACAAAAAAAAAAAGATGCTATGAACAAACAAAAAAATGCACTATGATCCATATACAGAAATGATAAGAAAGACTTGCTCATCTCAGGTTGGCTGTGGGTAAAGGAACATAATAGACGTCTTCTTCAGAGTTCATAACAGTGAGAGTTTGGGACACAATTCACTTGGTGTGAACAGTACAGAATTTTGTTTAAAGTGGTCTTGGGTTAGTATTGGGTCATCACCCTGTCCCAACATCATTTCCTCAGAAGTTAAATGTAAATTCTTTCAGAAAGTACACATCTTTACCCAGACTACAAGGAATTTCCTTTTAAATTCCAATAATCATGAAAGTGCAGGCAGTTTCTTTCACTCATGTCAGCTCTGGCATATCCCCCTTTCTTTCCTCTCTTCTTTCTCTAATAAACTTTGCTTGAAAACTTAAAAAAAAAAAAAAGAAAGTACATAGGTATATCATAAAACATATGCGAAAACAAGGCAGCAAGAAACAAGAAAATCAGACCTACAAATAATTCTGATAGTGAAATGATTACATACAGAATACAAAATATAAAATTTAATGTGCTTATGAAAATTGTAAAAAAGAATGTCGCATGAGTAACCAAAGAATGTGTCATGATGAAGATTTTTAAAAAGAACCAAACAGAACTCATGTAAATGAAAATATGAATGTTTTTTAGAAACTTCTAGGTGAAATAAAAAGATATTAGATACAGCTGGGGAGAGAATTTGTTAAATGGAAGAAAGTGCTGAAAAAATTATATAAAATCCAGCACAGAGAGACAGATATAAAAATATGAACAACACAATAAGAGATATGGATTATACAGGAAAAGTAATTTTCTGATAACTTTGCAGAAATAACAAAAAATACAAATCCTCAGAGTTCTAATGAGAATCAAATAAAATCAGTGATTCATTTTTACACAGATTATAGCTCACTACAAATAAAATTAGTCAGAAAGAAAAGATAACGGAAGAACAATTAGAATGACAGTTGGCTTCTCAGCAGTAATTGAAGTTAGAGGTTAGTAGGCAATTCTCTTTAAAGTATTAGGAGAAGATAATTGTCAACCTAGAATTAATGTCACAACAAAACTAACTTTTAATAGAGAGCACCAAATATAAATATTTTAGACAAACAAAATACTGAAAAACCAAGAGCACTTCCAATGAATGCTCACTAAAAGAATGTCTCCTCCAGATTAGAATAGAAGAAAGTGATCCTCAAGGAAGATCTATGTTCTAAGAAAAGTGGGATCAAATAAAATGGAATGTTTTCAAGTATATGTAAATAAACTTTGACTATATAAAAAGTGTCTAATCTACGGGGTTAATAAAAATAGAGTGAAGACACTTGACAACAATAGCATATAAGGCCAAAGTGGGGTCAGAGTTAAAATGTTCTAGGAGATATAAATTGTTTGATAGTCAGGTATGGATACCATTTAACTTTAAGAATGTATATTAAGGTGGCTCAGCCTGTAATCCCAACACTTTGGGAGGCTGAGGCGGGCAAACTTGGCGAGACCTTGTCTCTACAATAAATCAAAAATCAGTCAGTGTGGTAGCGCGCACCTGTAGTTCTGGCTACTTGGAAGGGTGAGGTGGAAGGATAGCCTGAGCCCAGCAAGTCGATGCTGGGGTAGTCAGGAGCATGCGACTGCACTCCAGCCTGGGCAACAGAGTGAGACTCCAACTCAAAAAAAAAAAAAAAGGATGTATATTAAAATTTAGGGTAACCACTAAAAGAGTAGAAATAGATATACAACTTTTAAACCAGTAGAGGAAAAAGTGCAATTTAAAAAGTCTCATAAGTTCAAAGAAGGCGAAAACAAAAAGAGGAAACGTTGGGAAAGCAGAACAAATAGAGATCACATTATAAGATGGCAGAAATAAATCCGATTTTATCATTAATGAAAGTGAATAAAATATATTTAAAAAAAGCAAAGATCATCAGATTGAAATTTTAAAAATATGTTTACATTAAATACTTATAAATTTAAAGATAGCAAAAGGTGGAAAGTTAAAAAAATAGAAAAAAATGTAAGAGACAAATTTAATCAAATGGAAGGTGGATAAATATTTAATATGTTTATTTATTTATTTATTTTTGAGTTGGAATCTCACTCTGTTACCCAGACTGGAGTGCACTGGCCGCTCCCGACCACCGCAGCCTCGACCTGCTGGGCTCCGGCGATCCTTCCGCCTCAGCCTTCCGAGTACCTGGAACTACAGGTGCACACTACCACACCTGGCTAATTTTTTGATTTATTGTAGAGATGAGGTCTCGCCAAGTTGCCCAGGTGGGTCTCGAACCCGCGGGCTCAGGCAATCCACTCACCTCAGCCTCCCAAAGCACGGGATTACAGGCTGAGCCACCGAGCCCAGCTAAATATTTAATATAATATAAATATAGTATATATACAGTCAAGTGGAAGGTACATAAATATAAAATATCCACTTTATGAACTATAAACATATCAGACAAACTAGACTTTATAGCAAAAAGCATTACTACTGATAAAGATGGTCACTAAATTATGGGGAAAAAAAAAAGGTTAACTTCCCTAGAAAGATAGAACAATTTTAAATTTATATTTACTTAATAAGACAGGTC
>CAUYQG010126248.1:0-14099 GCA_963574415.1 Tarsius wallacei | reverse complement strand
TTAGGTAAAGATTCAACAAAGAAAGAGAACTACAGGCCAATATCTTTGATGAACATAGATGCTAAAATTCTCAACAAGATCCTAGCAAACTGGATTCAACAGCACATCTCAAAAATCATTCACCATGACCAATTAAGATTCATCCCCAGGATGCAAGGCTGGTTCAACATTTGTAAGACCATAAAGGTAATTGAACACATCTACAGACATAAAAACAGAAACCACATTAGATGCAGGGAAAGCTTTTGATAAAATCCAGCACCCCTTCTTGATAAAAACCCTCAAACATCGAGGCATAGATGGAATATACCTCAAAATAGTAAGAGCCATGTATGAGAAACACATAGCCAGCATACTGCTAAACAGATAGAAATTGGAACCATTCCCCTTGAAAACTGGAGCAAGACAAGGATGCCCACTCTCAATCACCCGGAATACTTTCAATAAAATTGATATCAGTTCTTCCTTGTTTGTTTTGTAGAATTCTGCTGGAAAACCATCTGGTCCAGGGCTTCTTTTTGCAACTAGTTTTTTTACGACATAGTCAATTTCCTGGATTATTGGTCTATTTATGGTCTTGCTTTCTTCTTGTTTCAACCTTGGGAGGTTGTATGATGTCAGAAAGTCTTCCATTTCCTTTAGGTTTTCAAGTTTGGTTTCATACAAGTGTACATTGTAGTCTCTGATAATCACTTGTATTTCTTCAAGGTCAGATGTGACTTCATCTTTTGGTTTCTGATTGTGTTTATTTGGGCTTTTTCTCTCTTCTTCTTGGTCAGTCTAGCTAGGGGACCATCGATCTTGTTTATCCTTTCAAAGAACTAGCTTTTTGTTTCATTGATTTCTTGTATTATCTTTTTGTCTTCTATATCCTGGATTTGGGCTTTTATTTTGGTGATCTGGATTCTTCTGCTGAAGTTAGGGTTTTGATGGTCTTGCTTTTCCAATTTCCTTAGGTGACTTGATAGACTGTTAACTTGTGATCTTTCCATTTTCTTCATGTGTGTTTGTAAACATATGAACTTCCCTCTTACTACTGTGCTCATGGCATCCCAGAGATTTTGGTAAGATTTTCCTTCATTTTAATTTGTTTCCAGGTATCTTTTAATCTCTGTTTTGATTTCTCTGTTGACCCAGGAGTTGCTTAGCATCATGCTATTTAGTGTCCATGTCTTTATGGGTTTTGGGGGAAACTTGTTGGTGTTGATATTTATTTTATTCCACTGTGGTCTGAGAAGGTGCATGGCAAAATTTCAATCTCATGAAATTGTTTATGCTTAATTTATGGCCAAGGATGTGGTTGATCTTAGAGTATATTCCATGCAGTGATGATGTGTGGTCATTGGGTGGAGTGTCCAGGAGGTATCAATTAAGTCCATTTGGTCAAGAGTCTTATTGAGGTTCTGGATCTCCTTGCTGATTTTTTGTCTTGATGATCTGTCTAGGGTTGTGAGTGGGGTATTAAAACCCCCAATTATGATAGTGTTAGAGTCAATATCTTTTTTAAGTTTGCCTAGAAGGTGCTATATTAAAGTTGGGGCTCCTATGTTGGGTGAATATATGTTTAGGATGTTTATTTCTTATTGATAGATTGACCATTTTATCATTATGTAGTGACCTTCTGTATCTTTTAAAATTTTTGATGGCTTAAAGGGTACTTTTTCTGAGATTAAGATTCAGTCCAACTTTCTTTTGTGTTCTGTTCACCTGAAATTTTACTTCCCATCCTCTCACTTTGAGTCTGTGAGTGTCCTTTCTGGTGAGATGAGTCTCTTGGAGACAATAAATTGTTGCCTCATGATATTTTATCCATTTTGCCATTCTGTATCTTTTCAGTAGTGCATATGGTCCATTCACATTCAGGCTAATTATTAAAATGTGAGGGTTTATCCCTGTCATGAGGTTCTTATAGAGATGTTATTGTTCCTGTTTGTTTGTTGTCTTTCTTTTGATTTTTGGATTGATTCATGTGTGTTTTTGATTTTTTTCTGTACTCTTGTGAAGAACATTGTTGTTCTTTTTTCCTTTTCTTCTGTGTTTAATACTTTCTTAAGTGTTTCTTGTAGAGGTGGTCTGGAAGCAGCGCAAGAACTTAGGGACTGGATGTCTGGGAACGATTATAAATCTTCCTCACTGGTTAAGCTTAACTTAGCTGGGTAGGTTATTCTTGGTTGAAATTGTTTATCTTTGAGTACTTTGAAGATTGGACTCCAAGCTCTCCTAGCCTGAAGTGTTTCTGTAGATAAATCTGCTACTATTCTAATTTGTCTTCCCTGGTAGGTAGTCTGACCTTTTTCTCTTGCTGCCTTTAGGATTTTTTTCTGTTATACCTACTTTGTTTAAGTGAATTATCATGTGTCTGGAAGTTGGTCTTCTCAATTGTTGTCTTGCGGGGGTTCTCTGACTCTCTTGTGTTTGAATTTTCGCATCACTGATAAGATGAGGGATGTTTTCTTGAATAATTTCATGGAATGTTTGTTCCAGGGTGGTCTCTGTCTGTTTTTCTGCCTTAGGAAGTCTAATTACTCTTAGGTTCAGTCTCTTGAAGTAATCACTCATCTCTTGAAAGTTTTGTTCCGTCTTTTTAATCTTCTTTTCTATGTTTTTGACAGTTTGGATTAGTTCTATAATTTTGTCCTCAAGCTCTGAGATTCTTTCTTCTACTTGGTTAATTCTGCTTTCCATGCTTATTAATTTGTTATTTATTTCAATCACAGTATTCTTTACTGCTATCTCAGTTATCAACCCCTTCCTATTTTCAACTTGTCTCTCCTCAATTCTTTTTATTCCCTCTATTAATATCTTGATATCTGGATTTGTAGTATGTGACCAGTCATTCTGGGGGCTCTTCTTTTTTTGTATTCCGAAGTCTGTTTTCTCAGTGTGTGATATCCCAGGGTTCTGTGTGAGACCTATATTTTTCTTTTGGTTTTTCTTCATTTGTGTAGATTTTTCCTTTTTTCCCTCTCTTCTTTAATTCTGTTGTTCAGGGGTGGCAGGGTTACTTTTACTTCTGTTTGCTCGATCTCCTATTCTTCCTTATGTAAATTCTCTAGCTTTGTTCACTTCTGAAGCTGGACTGTGGGTTGGGGGCTGTACTTTTTGCAGTTTTGAGATTTAATTGAAGGAGAAGCTGTGATTCAAAATCTATCTGCAGATCCCAGTATCCACCGACAGGTGTATGGAAACCCTGGAACTCACTTCCCACTGCCTTATAACCTCTCCATGCAACAGGGGAATAGATTTGTTCCCCGAAAGCAAAATGGGGTAAGAAAGAGTAAAATAATGCAACAGAGGAGGGGGGAAAGAGGAAGGTGGAGAGTGAGAAGAGTAAGAGGAAAAACAGACAAATTTACTGACTAACAAATGAAAAGAGACACAAAGATGGAAAAGATATTAAAAAAACTAAAACACAGAGACATCATACAGACACACAAGCCAATCAACCTCCCTATTGATACTGTTCCCCTACCCAAACATGAAGACGTTATCAATAACAGTACAAAGAGAAAGAAAAGAGAGAAAAAAAGATGAGTAAAACAAAGAATAAACATTAGAAAAAATAAAAACAAGGGAACCAAGTATGCTCTTAGATCATTCCTCTAAGCCCTTTCAGTTCTGATCTCTAGCTCTCATTGGAGGCTGGTAGCATTGTTCACAGCTAGGATCTGATGCCCCAGGCCTGCTGCAGGGGGAGGGTGGATCAGAGCTGGGTTCAGTTAGCTTGCTGCCTGAGAAGTCTTCCACTCAGATCTGACCTGTGTCCTGTCTAGCACGGGGAAGGGGCTTCTGTCTTTCCCAGTTTGATGCTATTACCAGGCTAGCAGAGCTGGGCAAAGCAATGCAGGTCTCTGCCTGGTCTCAGGGCTCCAGCTGCTCTCTGGACCTTTTGGCTAGGGGCTGAGCTGAGGGAGGCAGAGTGCAAGACAGCCAGGAGCTGCATGTTGGAGTGGCACTGGGTGGCTGGAGCAGGGAGGAGCGGTGCAGCAGACATGGGAGACCGGAGCTCCATGGGGTCAGATGGGGGAAGGGAGCGGCTGTGGGAGGGAGCAGCAGTGGTGGCAGCTGTGTCAGTAGTGCAGTGTGTGGGAGGAGCTCCACAGACCAGGAGTGAGGGCCACCCCGGGCAGGGTCAGGTAGCTCCTGTGGGAGGGAATCTCGGTGGCGGCCATGTCAGCAGGGCAGTGCATGGAACCGTGGGCCTCCAGCCCACAGGCAAGCATGGCTGGAGGCTGCGGCTGTGACTGCAGAGATGGCAGAGCAGTGTGTGGGGCCAGTTTCTGCCAGCCTGCAGGCCTGCACGGCTGGCTGAAGAGCAGGCTGGCAGTGGCAGAAGCAGGAGCCACTGGGGGAGAACAAGAGTCCTCATGGACACTCACTTTCGCAGAGAATCTCACGGACCAACCTGCCCCATTGCCATTCTGCCAGAAGTCTTGAGCTCTTTTAAGAATACAGACTCTTGAATTGACAGTTATTTATTTTATTTAATAATTTCATTCTGTCATTGTTCATTCATTTATTTTTCCTCTCTGGTTTTCTAACTCTTTAGACCCATAACTACACCCAATGCCTTATTTTGTTATCCAGTCACTAAACGTGCATTCCAGTGTATTCCATATGTTCCACACTCAACTCCATCTAATTACTCAAGACTTCCTTCTGACAAAAGGCATTGGCCCTTTCACAGTTTCTATCTAAATTTGATGCTATGATTTTTGATTCAAGTGACTACTGATTATTTAATAATTCATGAATAGATATCACATAATTTAAACAACAAAATATTTAGGACAAACATCAAATTTAGTTGAACATGATTCACTAATTAAATAAGTCATGCATGAAAATACAGATAATGAATGAATCCCCCATATAAATTTCCAGTTAATTATTGCAACTCTTTTTTCCACATAATAGACTGCCTCTATTTCTAGCTTTCTTGCTGCCTCTTTACCACCTTAGTTGTAAATTTTACTTTATCCTTGTGCATTTTTTTGTCTTTTACCTTACTGAATTGATCAGTTTCAGTTTTCTAATATGGCTTCTGTGCTGAAGACTACCAAAGTTTCCTCCCAATTCTGATCTTCATTATTTTTTCCAGGTTCAAATCTCAATCTCCCAGGCAAGGTTTCCATTAGATATTGTCTCTTCCCTTCGAATATCCCAGAGCTAAAATGGATTGGTAGATTACACTGCCGTTAACCTTTTTGTATGTCTATCATCAAGGATGGCCTTTGGTAAAATTAAAGCAACGGTTTTCTTTTATACACCCTGTCTTAGTTCTTTTGTGATACTATAATGAAATGGTACACACTGGGCAGTTGATAAATAAGAGAATTTTTTACAGTTCTGGAGACTGGGATGCCCAAGATAAAGGTGTGGGCAGGTTCATTGCCTGGCACATACCTGTGCCTTAGAGATGGTGCCACCTGGGTGCCCTCATATGAGGGAAGTGAGGAAGAGGAACATGCATGCCCTTTTAAACATGCTCATCCACTCCTGAAGCCGAACTCTTAAGGCCTGAAAACTTTCTAAAGGTCCCACATCTTCCAACCTGTACCACCACAATGGGAATTTAAGTTTTGACATAAATTTTGGAGGGAACACATTCAAACAGTAGCACACCCTGACTTAAAAACCCAGCGTCCACCTCCCACCAGCATCTGTGATCACCATGCTCCTATCTATTCCGCAAGGACAAGTCCATGGCGTGCCATCACTCGGGGCCCTCCCTATAACAGCATTCCATCTCTACTCTAATCTGGCTTCTCCTGCTAGCAAGTAGAATGATCTCTAGTTTCTCTCCATCACACATAGTAGTAGTCCTCAAGATCGACTAAACAATAGAATTAACTGGGGAGCGTTTCATAGACCCCAGTGTTTAGATTGCATACCCACATATTCTTACTTACAGGATGAGAAATAAAATTCGAGAATTTGAATTTGATCTAAGCTTCCCAAACTACTTACTTGAAGATACAGTGCAAAGTTAGGTAAGTTTGACCAACAGCTCGAAATAACAATGGCTATTTTATCTCATTGACCCTGACTTGTGTTAAATGTGTCCTACTATTTACTCATTTCTAGAGGGAGGAAGTGACAAAGAAGTAGGTGGAGAAAAAAAATCTAGACCCATTCCATATTAAAACAGAACAGAGGTACTAGAAGAGAGTAGAGTCTCTCATTATGTAAAAATAAAAATAGAATAAAAAGGCTTAACAGAATCAAATCCTCCTTACCATCTGTGTCATTGAAGATTAAGTTATTTACTATTTATATTTTGCAAATTGTTAAAAAAAATTTTAAATTCTGAGACTTTCAGGAACATTACATTTCATTACTCATTTTTCATGTGTATGTGCTTCAATTCAATTTATTGCTATTCATTGTGTCTACTTTGTATTAAACTTAACCCATTTAAATCTATACAAGATAGATATTAGTATACCCATTTTACATGTAAAGAAACTGACACTCAGAGAATTGAGTGATGTTTATTATAGTCAGACTGCTAGTAAATAAAATAATTTGATTTTAACATAAGTGTATGTTCTCTGATTTTTCTAAGTGATTAAACTTTCAAACATTTTTAAACTAGAGTAAGTATTTTATAATAAATATTTATTAAAACCTTCTACCTATGAGGCATGCAAAAATGACTGGGTAAGATTCAATAATAAGAACAAAAGACAATAACAACAGCCGAAGGAATAAAAATTCAGAAGTAAACTTACCCAAAGCAAACACAGTGTAAAGATACTGGCCATGCACTGAGAAGAAAATAAGAAAAGGTAGAAAGTGATCAATAAACCAATACATATTTCTTGAGTACTTACAAATGTGTGTGTGTGTGTGGGTTGTGTGTGTGTGTGCAGACACATACATGTATCCATATATGTACACACATATATTTATGTGTACATATGTATGTATATTTATTTATACATATTAATATATAGATGTACATCATATATAATACATTAGAATGCACACACTGATATTTATGGGTATGTACATGTGTGTATATATATTTCTATATATACACATAGACATATAAAATAGAATGTGACAGTCCAACAATAAGAGCTATTGAAATATTAATCATTGTTGTCATTATATACTGGCAACTCTATGACCTAAGAACTGCTGGAACTGACATGTTAGAGAATGATTCTCATGTCTGTTAAGTAGCAAAATACTGTGGAAACACAAGCATGGAAATGAGGAAACACACGATGAGAAAATCACAAAAAAACATGGAATGTGATGGCAATGTGGAATATGTAGGTAGCGGAGAAGGTGGTAAGAAATTGTGGCTTTTATAAATATTTTAAAGAAAGTGCCTATAGAATTCTCCAATGAGTTGGATAGATAGTTAAAAAAGGAGAAATGTTCAGGAACGTTTCTAGAATGAGAATGCTTAAAAAGGAGCAGATGAAATACTGTAGAAATCCAAAAATAAAATATTTACAAGCAGCTAACAAGTTGCAAAAGGCTGAATAAGATAATATTGTGGTTGTACCTTTTAAATCATTAGGTAAGCAAATGTTTATAGGACATGAGGGTGAAATACATATATTATATAAAACATATTTTGTATAATATATATATACATACAGAGAGTGCCAAAATAACGTACACACATTTTAAGAAAAAAAAACTGTATTAAAATTGTAATTCTCAAAAAGATAAATACAAGACACATTTGACTTCTGCAATAACAAGAGATGCTCAAAGTAGCTACTAATCAGCATCCAGACACTTCTGATTATGGCAAATATCTCTTAAAATGTAAAAAAAATATATATATATATATATATATATATACACCAATTTCAACTGCTTTCAAGGCCCCCAATGTATGTAGATGGAATGATATATTGATCCAAAGTTTACAACAAGCTAGAAAACTGAGTGGGCAGATCTTTTGTCAATGACCATTCACAATTGTTGCCATAACTATGACTCATTCTATTACTCTAAGTTTTCTCTGGGTGATAACCCACTGCCATCTTTTAAAAACTCTGGGGCAGAGCAGCTCGTGGAAGTCCACTCTACAGACCACAAAGTCACAGTCACATAATTTTGAGGGGAATCTTCTGAGAATGTCTCGTAACTCCAACCATAGGCAGAAACTCAACAAACTACCAAACATCTTAGATTTCAGGACTCTCAATCCACTTAACGTGTCCCTGTTTACTTGATATTTTCCCAACAACAAAAGTCTGTTGAGTGAGGATTGTTTTCTAAGCACTTGAGAATTTCTGGTATTGATTCTAAAATACAAAAGCTAACATGTTTCCTCCCATATTTTCTCTAACTACCATTATCACTCCATGCCATGAACTCAAACTTATGACAAAAATTAGTTACTTCCTTAAAGGCGAAAAGAAAACTAACAACAGAACAAAGAGTACAACACATGTTACTATCTCCATAATTTATTTTGATGCAGCATTTAGCTTTCTGTACCTATGGAAATAGAGATAAGTTATTCAAGTTAAGAAAAGAAACAAGCCTGGCTCGGTGGCTCAGCCTGAAATCCCGCACCTTGGGAGTCTGAGGTGAGTGGATTGCCTGAGCCCGTGGGTTCGAGACCCGCCTGGGCAACTTGGCGAGACCTCATCTCTACAATAAATCAAAAATTAGCTGGGTGTGGTAGCGCGCGCCTGTAGTTCCAGCTACTCGGAAGGCTGAGGCGGAAGGATCGCTGGAGCCCAGCGGGCCGAGGCTGCGGTGGCCGGGAGCAGCCACTGCACTCCAGTCTGGGCGACAGAGTGAGACTCCAACTCAAAAAAAAAACAAAAACAAACTTTTTTTTTTTTGGCCAGGCGCAGTAGCTTAGCCTGTAATCCCAGCACTTTGGGAGACTGAGGCGAGAGGATTGCCTGAGTCTGGGGGTTCGAGACCAGCCTGGGCAACTTGGTGAGACCTCGTCTCTACAGTAAACCACAAAAACTAGCTGGGAGTGGTGGCACGCACTTGTAGTTCTGGCTACTTAGAAGGCCGAGGCAGAAGGATCGCCTGAACCCAGCAGGTTGAGGCTGAGGTAGCCGTTAGCATGCCACTGCATTCTAGCTTGCGTGACAAGAGTGAGACTCAAACTCAAAAAAAAAACAAGACTTTTTTTTTTTGTTTTTTAGGGAACACTTTATGAATATGTGACAACCTTTCGTGCAGGGTCATGTTAATCTCTGGGTCATTCCAATTTTAGGGTACGTTTTGCCAAAGTGAGCACCCAAAAAAAGGAGAGTGGTGCTGGGTCAGAAGACCGGGGCTGAAACCCTGACTGACATTTACACCTGTCTGACCTGGGAAAGTTCCTACAGCCTGTGAGCGCCCGACTTCTCTGTGCTGAAATGGGGATGCTAACACTCGTCTCAGGGTTTCTATGAGGATTGGAGCTGCATAGAGCTGGGCACACGGTGGCTGTGACAATGAAAGCTTTTATAATTAGACTGTATTCTGTACTGTGGGTCTCTCGCAGAAATCACTCTCCTGCTAGACAGTGAGTTCCGCAAGGGCAGGACTGTCCTTCATTTTTATTACCACCCTGTCCCCTCCAGCTCAGGGCCTGTCACATAGTAGCATGTGGTTATTTTTTAAAATGGTATATGGGAAGGAACTCTAATGAGGGGTCCAGGCTGGAGGATTGTGTTAATGACTCTTTTTTTTTTTTTTGAGTCAGGGTCTCACTCTGTCACCCAAACTGGAGTGTAGTGGCACAATCCCAGCTCATCACAGCCTTGACCTCCTGGGCTCAGGAGATCCTTCCATCTCAGCCTATCAAGTAGCTGGGGCTACAGGCACACACCACCACTGGCTAATTTTTAGATTTTTTTTTTTTGTAGCGGTGGGGGGGGGGGTCTTGCTATGTTGCCCAGGTCGGTCTTGAACTCCTGGATTCAGGTGATCCTTCTGCCTTGGCCTCCCAAAGTGCTGGGATTACAGGTGTGAGCCACCACACTGGGCCTGTTAAAGACTCTTTGATACTGAGTCTAGGTGAGTCTATAAACTGACCTTTGTACCAGGCCCTAGCCCGGGATGCTACCCATAAAAAAGGAGATCAAATAAATATTTGCTATTTGAAAACTGCAGTATATTTTCATTTCTAGTATTTCATTTAAAAATATGGGTATTCTTCCCCCGATAATGTCCTGTCTTTGCTTTATGAATTCTTTCTTTAGCTCTTCACACACTTAAAACACACTTGTTACTTCAAGTGATTTGTCCAGAATGATCTAACGCTCTTTTCTTTTCTTTTCTTTTCTTTTCTTTTGCATTGGAGTTTCACTCTGTCACCCAGGCTGGAGTGCCCTGGCACGCTCACAGCCACCACAGCCTTGACCTTCTGGGCTCAGGCGATCCTTCCATCTCAGCCTTCCAAGTAGCTAAAACTACAGTTGTGCACTACCACGCCTAATTTTTTGATTTTTTGTAGAGATGAGGTCTTACCAAGTTGCCCAGGCTGGTTTTGAACCCCTGGGCTGAGGCAATTCTCTCACTTTGGCCTCCTAAATTGCTGGGATTACAGGCTTGAGCCACTGGGCCCAGCCAATGCTCTTTTCACTACATACCTATGTCTTTTTTTTTTTTGCGTTGGAGTCTCACTCCGTTTCCTAAGCTGGAGTGCAGTGGCATGTTCACGGCCACCCCAGCCTCGACCTGCTGGGTTCTGGTGATCCTTCCTCCTCAGCCTTCCAAGTAGTCGGAACTATAGGCTCATGCTACCATGCCCAGCTAATTTTTTTAAAAAAATTTATTGTAGAGACAAGGTCTCACCAAGTTGTCCAGGCTGGTCTTGAACCCGTGGTCTCAGGCAATCCATGCACCTCGGCCTCCCAAAATGCTGGGATTACAGGCTGAGCCACCAAGGCCAGTCACCTCTGCCTTTTTAAAACATTGAGATGGGGTTGCACTATGTGGCCCAGGCTGGATTTGAACTCTTGGGCTCAAGCGATCCTCCTGCTTTAGCTTCCCAAGTAGCTGGAATTACAGACACATGTCACTGCGTCCAGCTCCAAATTTTAACAATACTTTCAGATGATTCTATCACTCCTAGTTCCTGCACTATAAATTCTTGTATTTGGACTTGGTGTGTCCCTCTCATGAGGGATGCTGGTTTCTTGTGTTATAATTTTTGATGGTGACTCCATCTCCAGCGGACATTGTCTGAAAGGATTCTGCTTCTTTGATGGTGACAGTATAAGTGGGATTTTCCCCATCTCCCTCTGCTGTTATCCAACAGGGCTGAACAGACCAAGAGTCGTTTTTATGGCTACCAATAAGGCCTAGAGCTTTGGCCCTGGAGATAGCCCTAGAGATCACTTCTTCCAGGCTTTCCTTATGTACTGTGACAACCAGCGTGTGGTTACCACCATGTCCCATACTTTTTTTTTTGAGTCAGAGTCTCACTGTCTGCTAGGTTCAGGCAATCAGCCTTCCAAGTAGCTGGAACCACACAGGCAAATGCCACCATGCCTGGCTAATTTTATTTATTTATTGTAGAGATGAGGTCTTGCCAAGTTGACCAGGCTGGTCTTGAACCCCTGGACTCACAGTCCTCTCGCCTCTGCCTTCCAAAATGCTGGGATTACAGGGGCCTTGTTGAATTCCCCTTCCTCTTATTCTCCCAGAACGGACATTTTGATGTGGGAAACGAGATGATCTGTACAGGTTAGTTATTAGGGAGCATGCTGGCTGTTATTCAGAACCAAGCTTTCTCAAGAGTGTTTTTTTTTCTTTAAAAAATAAAAAAAAAAATAGAACTGGGGTCTTGGTATGTCCCCTAGGCTGGTCTCGAACTCCTGCCTCGGCCTCCCAAAGTGCTAGGGTTACAGGCATGAGCCACTGTGCCTGGGCTATTTTTTCTAAATAAAAATGAAATCTGGTTCAGGGTCCCCATTCACCTGTAATCGGAAATATGTGTCATGCTCTTTAGGGTGGGGACACAGAGGGTAATGGACACAGTCCAAAAAGCTTGGGAATGGGCCTCTGGTCTTGGGGGCATTGTGGCTGCCACTGAGATTTCGTTGTTCATGGGGATCCATTGTGTTTCCTGTTCCGAGTGTCCCTCTTCTAAGGGAGTAGGGTTTCATGGGGGTTTGCAGATGCCCTCAGGGCTGGGCTGAGAGGCGTGGTTCTGGAGGTCAAGTTATACTCGGGGCTCCCACCTTCCTCTCAGTACCCGATCCCTGCCCTGCACTGTGCCCAGAGACGAGGCATTCCAAGGTTGGCTCAGTAGCCCCAGAAAGCCTCCTGCCTCTTTTTTTTTTTTTTTTTTTGAGTTGGCGTCTCACTCTGTCACCCAGACTGGAGTGCAGTGGACGCTCCCAGCCACCGCAGCCTCGACCTGCTGGGCTCCGGTGATCCTTCCGCCTCAGCCTTCCAAGTAGCCGGAATTACAGGCATGCGCTATCATGCCCGGCTGATTTTTTGATTTATTGTAGAGATGAGGTCTCGCCAAGTTGCCCAGGTGGGTCTCGAACCCGCGGACTCAGGCAATCCACTCACCTCAACCTCCCAAAGTGCTGGGACTACAGGCTGAGCCACCGACCCCAGCTAGCCTCCTGCCTCTTGAGAGGTGGGGAGGGGTGTCCCCCTGATTGCAGAGGCAGGGTTGGGCTCTGGGGTCCAAGTGCCCCTGGTGTGGACTTGCAGTCAAGCCGTCTCCTTCTAGCAGCTCCTGTCCTACCACTTCCAGCATCTGAGGCTGTCAGCGCTGCAGCCCGAGGGTCAACATGCTGATTTCCAGTTGAGGCTCTTGGGTTTCTCATCCCCTGGGCCCATCCCAGCACTGCTTCCATCAGCTCTCAGTCTTTGCTTTTCACTGTTTAGGGCTACAGATGTGTATCAGTTTCCCAGGTGAAGACGTTTTTATTACTTCTCGTTCATCCTGTTGGTTTTGGGTGATATCCGAGAAGATTACGCCACCATTGGAAACACGCATTCTTCAGTTAAAACGCTCTTTCCCTTATTTGCTCACTTTCTGACATTTCCCAGTTTATGGTGAGTTTTCCTGCTTAGGCCATTTGATTTTTATTTACTTTTCCTTGTACTAAAGATGAAAGTCGGGCAACCCCCTTGGGTCCCCTCCCACTGTGGGAGCTTTTCTGTCCTCTTAATAAATCCTGCTTTCAAAAAAGAAAAAGATGAGAATCCACCCTCATATTCTCTAATTTAAACAATTTTATTTTTATCAGCATTATCAATGCTCATAGTTTAAAGAATTAACTAGTCCTGTGAGGCTTATTATGAAAATCACTCTTCATCTGCCAGACATTTCCCCCTCCTTTCCATCTTACAGCTCTCTAGAAGGGTCCTCTGTCAAACTTTTAGCTCTGTTACTTTTTTTTTTGAGTCAGTATTTTACTCTGTCACCCAGGGTGGAGTGCAGAGGCATGCTCAGTGGCCACTGCAGCCTCGACCCACTGGGCTCAGGCTACTCTTCTGCCTCAGTCTTCCAAGTAGTGTGAACTACAGGCTTGCACCACCTTGCCCGGCTAATTTTTTGATTTATTGTAGAGACAAGGTCTTGCCAAGTTGCCAAGGCTGGAATCAAACCGCTGGACTCAGGCAATCCTCTCGCCTCCGCTTCCCAAAGTGCTGGAATTACAATTACAGGCATGAGCCTCTGCGCCTGGCTAGTTGTGACTTTTGATGATTATATCCACATTACTAAACAACTGCTTATTGCTTATAGTGCTAGACAAAGATTTTTCAGTTAAGATATTGTCTGTTCACTTCCTGCTATGGAAGACGAGAATGTATTTCTCTTTGTTCTCTCTCTCTCTCTTACACACACACCCACACCATCCCCCATCCTCTTCTATAGATATGTCATAAATTGGTTTAGATTAATCTTCAGCATACACCAGATTATGAGTTAATAATTATGTGAATATTATTTAAATCTGAGCTATGTGGAATACTATGATTATTTTTTCTTTTTTTTTTACTATTCAATATTTTTTATTATGATATTGTGGGGTACAGTTAAGGGTTAGGTATACAAATATGCTTCGTTCAGGCACCCTTGTTGATAAGAAGTGTCTCCCCATCCCCAGACAGATATTTACTACCATTAATCCCATCACCCC
>CAUYQG010126247.1:0-49759 GCA_963574415.1 Tarsius wallacei | reverse complement strand
TTTTCTCTCCTCCTTTCCCTCCCCTTCTTTAATTCTGTTTTTCAGGGAAGGTGGGGTTGCTTTTACTTCTTTGTGTTCAATCTCCTGTTCTTCCTTATGAGTGGCTTTGTTCACCTTTGAGGCTGGATTGTCGGTTGGGGGCTGTACTTTTTGCAGTTTTGAGGTTTAATTGAGGGGGAAGCTGTGATTCAGAATCTATCTGCAGATCCCAGTATCCACCAACAGGTATATGGGCACACTGGAACCCACTTCCCACTGCCTTACAATCTGTCCATGCAGTGGGGTTTAGGTTTGCTCCCTGGAACAAAAGAAGGTAAGCAAAAGGAAAATAATCGAAGAAGGGTAAGGTCAAGAGGAAGTTGGAGAGAAAGAAGAGTAAGAGGGAAAACAAGCATACATACCAACTAATGAATGAAAAGAGACACAAGGCCAGAAAAGAGTAAAAAACAAACAAACCAACAAAATTCCCGAAAGCATCCTGGTAATCACACAAAGTCCAACAAAATCATGCCTTTTGATGTGTTCTTCCCCAACACAAACAGGTATCCTAAATCAAAAAGCAAACAAAAGTAAACAAAACAAATAGTCAAAACAATAAAATCAAAATAAGAAACCAGACTAGCACTGGAGTCTTTCCTGGGTGTCTAAAGTCTTTTCAGCTCTGATCTGTAACCCCTCCCATTTGCTCTCATTACAGGCAGATTGGGTCAGTTCCCTTGGTTTGCTGACTTGCTGCCTGTGGACTGAGTTGTTTGTATCTGATTCAGCATAGGGGAAAATGACTGTGGCAGGTGGCTCCTCTTTCACCAATCCTTTCTATCAACTCATTCCTTCTCTCCACCCATCCAGGTCCATAGATGATCCACTATGACAGGCAATGATGTGTGTCTGGCATCAGGAACTGGCAGCCAGTGATACGGCTGGGAACTGCATCTGGTGTGCCACCAGCAGCCTGGGGTGGAGGATGGAGCCGGGAATTTCCATGCCAGAGCCAAGAGCCACAGTGTCAGCAGCTGGTAGCAAACAGCAGCAGTCCCCTGCAGAGGCCCATAGTGCGACAGAGGCTGTTTCCTGCGTGGGACTGGCTATAGCAGCCACCACCCATGTAGGCGGCAGCCACGGGGGTGCATGGAACTGTCCCCAGGGTCACCCTTAGTGGAGATCATCACAGTTCAGCTTGTCCCATTGCCTTCTTGCTCGTCTCTCATAAATAGATTAATTAAGGAATGCTTTAACTCCTGACTACTGGATAAAAGATAAATTAGAAACAAATACTACATGTTGATGTTACATCAACTTCAAAATGGCCACCAAACAGGGATTTTCAACCTCTAAATAAAGTTCAGAACTCTTTTCTCAGTCTTATTACATATGACTTTTTAAAATCTACTTAGTGTCTTGTTTTTATTATTTCCAGTAATATATTAGACCATGTAGAATGAAAAACATTAATAAGCATTTAAAAGATGACTACGTGTCAACCTATCAGAGTTACTTGATTATATCCTCCCACTTGCATACCCAAAAAAAAAATGATATAACTTTTAATGCAGTGCTTTCCATGCAGTTTCTGTTACATCAGGATTCCATCATCCCCATTGAAATCAGGGAGCCAAACACAATGGCCGCATCTCCCAAGGTGAAATCAACCATACCAAGGAAGTTAAAGGTATTTCCCTCTCTGATATACTTCTCAATATATTTGTGAATAGAATGTCTTCTGAGCTTTCTCATTAAATGTAGCTGAGGTATAATGTGCAGGTCACAAACAAAGCCACTCCAATATTCCTGATTTCGTTAAGTCTCCCATCTCATGCTAGGGTAGCTTTGATGTCTCAAATGCATTAATTATGGGCCACCACTGAATTAAAGTTTTCACCAGCCAACCAAACAAGTAGTAAGAGCCACCACTAATCACTAAGCTTAACATGTTAAATTTTTGATTTCTAGAAACTACACCCATATTGAGTTACATTCTCTCTCTCTTGGTCTAACACCCTTAGAATCTACTCTCACACACGTTCCTCAGATTTCTGCCAGTGACATAAAAAGTTTTGAAATTCTTTAACGTATGGCCTCTCCAGTTGTAGCATGTACCTATCCACTTAGAGCATGTGAGAGTTGACCCTAGTTATATATTCAGTGGCAACAGTTGTGAGTCTTCAGGAGACTGGGCATCCTCTCTAAACACATCTGCTTTTTCTAAGGTTATTGTAAGGTTTTCAAGATAAAGGAAGACTCATCCCCTCAGGACCAGGACAGCAAACTATTCTCACTGGCAAGGATGAGTCAAAGTGATTTGGGAGTTTCAGATCGTCAGTTTCATCTGAGTCCAAAAAGATGTTTGGGCATTCCACATTTCAAGGTTACAATTCATGCCTTAATAATTACATGAGAAATTGGCAAGATTGTGAATTCAACTGGCATTAATTTCAGCAGCCTGCACAATTAAATTTTATGTTTGAATTTTAGCAATATCAGACCTGTTGCCATAAAAAATAAGTTATTTTAAGTCCATTATGGAAGTTTGCTGTTTCTCAGATCACAGTCTGAGCTGAGACTTAAAGAACCTGAACTTGTCATTGTCTTTCTGTAATCACTCTATTACACACAAGACCATCCCATGCCACAGTCCTTGCTGTCATCACTGTATCCGTAATGGTCAAGTACAGTAGCCACCTGATCTTCCAAGGCACTTCCTCAGTTGGTACTTCATCACAGTAAATCGTAGATACCTTGATGAATTGGGATCTGCATGTCCCACTTAGGATCACAACACTTTCAAGAGACATAATCGAACCAACTGTGAAATTCGATTATTGATCATCTGGCTCCTAGGATCACTCCCATTACCAAGTCTGTGTTTGTGTGAGTACAGTTAGAAGCTAGAATCCACAATAGTTTGAACTGGAGAAAAAGTAGTACCCAGCATTATTATTTGGTTCCAAGACCAAAAGGAGATAAAAGAAAACTCTAGTGAATACCCTAGAACTGAGGAGAGTATAGGGACCAAACTTGGACAGGTACTTTTCTAAAAGCAGAGAGTCAGACTTTGTAGAAGTCAATATTGTTATGGCCCACAGGGTAAAGTAGAAGTTTCCTGGTGCACAGTGGGGCCACAGCTAGTCCACAGCCAGTGGGCCAAGGCCAAGGAGGAAGAAACGATAGGCCAATACTGGTCAAAAGAAAGTGAGTGAGGAGCCTGCAGAGAAATTCACTAGTATGCCCCAGGGCAGAGCTGTTCCACAGCTGGCAAACTGGAAGCCACGGGTGAGACAGATGTGGAAAACTGCCAGCCAGAGTGTGAGCAAAGCTTACTAGAGGTTGAGGGCCACTGGATATTCTGGGTGTCACTGGCAGCCACTCTGTGGCGAAATGAGAACCAATGGGAAGCCCAGACTTTACCTGTACGATGACCACTTACGTACCTAACCCTGAATTGCACCCCACATCTTTAAAAAAAAAGAAAAAATCGAAAGAGAAAATACACCAAAGCACTCACTCCTGCAGTGTCCCTCTAGTGGCCTCTCCTAAAAACTTAACATTGTGCTATTTAAAAAGGAGAAATGTTGACAGGTTTCAGCTCCATTATCACAAAAAAGGATGAATTTGAAGCTAAGTCAATAAATTGATAACTTGCACATTAGGCACTTCCTTATATTAATAATTAAATAAATAGCTATAACTGATCTTTAACACTCTATGCTCTTGGAAAGCAAACAGTAAATGATGTACAGCAATTCTCTCATCCATTTTCTTCCTTTACTGGGGCACCCCTCAAAATAAAAAAATATATATAGCCATCAAACACCCACTATGCTATCAATCTTGTGCTAGATACAGAAGAGGGTACTCTTCTTTTGAGTAGAACTTACATAGTAAAGTCAGTGTAAAGCAAAAAAAAAAAAAAAAAAAATTCCAGGCTTACATGTGTACATTTGCTAAGAGCAACTGAACTTCAAGTCCTCTGAAAACTGAGATTTAAAATTCTCTACACTTTCAGTCACCCAGGCGTCAACATGGATTTTTTATTCATTAGTTATAATTAGTGCCTTTTAATTATTTTTACTCTTTCTCATCTTTTTTTTATTTTAAAGAAGTGGAGTACAATTCAAAGTTAGGTATACCAATGTTCATTATGCAGGTACTCTAGTTGATGAGGTGTGCCCCTCCCACCCCTGGCAGTTTTCCTCAACTGCCAATCCCACCCTCCTCTCCCCTGGCAGTTTCTCACTACTGCTAATCCTTTCTTATAGTATTATGATAATTGTTCAAGTTCTACTTATGAGTGAGAACATATAGTACTCTGTTCTTTGTTTCTGTGAGAGATAACTCAGTATAGTAGACTCTAAATCCATCCAAGTTGCTGCGAAGTCCATATGTTTGTCCTTTTTTATGGCTGCATAATATTCCATTATGTATATGTATAACATTGAAAAAATATTTTTTATTTTATTATTTCCAATTACAGGCGACATTTTATTTTATTTTTTTATTATTTAATTTATTATAAAAATGTGGGGTACAATTCAGGATTTGGTATATACATGTTGATCATGCAGGTACCCTTGTTGATGAAGTATGCCCCTCCCTCTCCTAGCAGTTTTCTTCAACTGCCAATCTCAGCCCCCATCCCCTGGCAGTTTCCTACTACTGCCAATCCCTGTCTTATAGTATTACAATTGTTCAAGGTCCACTTATGAGTGAGAACATATGAACATATGGTACTCTGTTCTTTGTTTCTGTGATAGATTACTGAGTATGATCGACTCTATATCCATCCAAGTTGCTGTGAAGTCCATATGTTTGTTCTTCTTTGTGGCTGCATAATATTACACTGTACATATGTACAGCATTTTTTAAATCCAGTACAGCTTCAATGGGCAACGTGATTGGTTCCATGCTTTTGTTACTGTGAATAGAGATACATCAAACATACATGTGCAGGTATCATTTTTGTAAAATGATTTGAGTTCCTCTGGATATATTCCCAATAGGAGAATTATAGGGTCATATGGAAGGTCAATTTCTAGTTCTTTTAGAAATCACCACACTGTCTTTCAAAGAAGTTGCACTAGTTTGCATTCCCACCAGCAGTGTAGAAGCGTTCCTTTTTATCCACATCCTTGCCAGCATCTGTTGTTGTTTGTTTTATTAATGATGGCCATTCTTACTGGTGTTAGGTGGTATCGCAATGTGGTTTTGACGTGCATTTCCCTGATGATGAGTGAGACTGAGCACTTTTTCATGTGTCTGTTGACTGCCCATGTATCTTCTTTTGAGAAGTGTCTATTCATGGCTTTTGCCCACTTTTTAATGGGACTGTTGGTTTTTCTCCCTTCGGCGCATTTGAGTTCCTTGTAGATCCTAGATGTCAGGCCTTTGTCAGATATACAGTTGACAAATAGTTTTCCCATTCTGGGGGCTGTCTTGATGATTTCTTTTGCTTTGCAAAAGCTCGTTAGTTCAATGAGGTCCCACTTGTTTCTCTTATTTCTTAAGGTACGGGCATTTAGGGTTCTGAATAGAAATTGGTTGCCAGTTCCAACTTCCATAAGGGTGTCTCCTGCGTTTTCTAAGATTCTTATAGTTTGAGGTTTTACGTTTAGGTCTTTCCTCCATTTAGAGTTAATTTTGTGTATGGTGATAGGTAGGGGTCCTGTTTCAATCTTCTGCAAGTGATTAGCCAGTTTTCCCAGCATCATTTACTGAATAGTGTAACCCACATCTTTGAAAGTAAAAATCAAAAAAGGAAATTTACAGATAACTCAAATAAAATATATAATACAATACAGAATAAATAAAATTTTGGAACTTGAAGGGATCTTAGAGATTTTCTAGTCCCATCCACTCATTTTACAGAGGACCAACCTTTCCTTGGTCATTAATATAATTTGTGAGAGTAGTTTTGTCTGGAACCCAGATCTTCTGTCTCTTAATTGAAGGACCATTCCATGTACTATTTGACCTTAATGGAAATTGTCTATAAATTTCAAAAACCAAGAATCATTCATTCAAAAAACTTTTGTTGACATTTAAGTAAATTAATGATTGAATATGAAGAAGTTGTTTAAGCCTCTTAATATAATAGAGAATATAAAAATGATATATCTTTATTTATTTATTTATTTTGAGTTGGAGTCTTACTCTGTCGCCCAGACTGGAGTGCAGTGGCACGCTCCTGGCCACCTCAGCCTTCCAAGTAGCTGGAACTACAGGCGTGCGCTACCATGCCTGGCTAATTTTTTGATTTATTGTAGAGATGAGGTCTCGCCAAGTTGCCCAGGCGAGTCTCGAACCTGCGGGCTCAGGCAATCCACTCCCTTCAGCCTCCCAAAGCGCGGGATTACAGGCTGAGCCACCGAGCCCAGTAAAATGATATATCTTCTAATTGCAGTTCCATTTTTGTGTATAGGTAAAAGATAAAGATGTTTCTTTGAATAAGTTAACTGAAAACTGATAATTTATGAATAAAAAATAGTTTCATAGTTCTTTAGCAGGTTATAATAAGAAATATAGGTATATTTAATCAGAAAATAAACTTTCCGTATGGACAAAAGTAGATTTCTAAATGTGGAATGTTTATTTTGTTAAAATATCTTTTACATGAAAATGTCCTATATGTTTAACTTTCACTTCTTCTAACATATTTTTACCTCTATGTTTTTACGAGTACTATTAACAAATCTTTTTCTGTACTGCTTTTAGATTTTTTTAATATGTACTGATACTAAAATTTAAAAACAATTCACATTGTGCACTAATACTGGTAGGTATTGACTTACTTTACTGTTCAAAAGCTAAAACTTTTAGTGATCCTCTGATTAATAATATCTTTCCTTCCTTAATTATGTTCAGAGAAATACTTACTATGGATATTACACAAACTCTTAATACTGAAATATGAATATATGCCAGGAATAGATTTCCACCAATGACTGAAGCTCTCTAGCATTTTCTGAAAAATTGTTTTCTGAGATCACATTTAGTTCAGCAAAAAGTTCTACTTTGATTAATTAGTAATGCCTGCAATGGATATAGGATAGGACAGTACTGGCATGCATAACATATATTTGATGTGCCTCTTCTAAATGATTTAAAGAAAAAAGCAAAGTGCTCTTTGGTACACTAGTTGACAGTGTTTACTGATTACCATGTAGTTAATCAGAAATATTTTCAAATGTATGGGACTAAAAATACTTATAAAAGAATAAAAATGATCAGAATCATTATTTTTAGGGTCAATTTCTTAGACATGAGACTGATAAGCTGAGTACACTCTAGTATAGCTACTAAGAATTGTCTGTTTGCCATAGTTAAATCACTTACTGAATTTCTGATGCTTTATTTTATTTAGAGTTTTCCTATAAGTAAAAACAAAAAATAAATACTATTAAATAATGGCCTCAGTTCATCACAGATTTAGTACAAGTATCACCAATATTTATGGGAGCAGAATGTGTTTCCTGTCATGATTCTTTTGTTTGTAGAAGTATTCTCCTTTAAAAATTGAATAATTTTAGGAGGGGGGGGAAACACCTGATGGCAATAAAATCTTTTGGGGAAAACTGTGCTCTATAAAATTATTTACATAAAAGCTAGCGCTAATGCTTTGTCAGACAGGATAAAAAGACTAATATCTGGTGATTCTGGGATCAATTTTTAGCCAAGAAAGTTAAATAAAATTCCAGGTCAAAATAATTACAGCGTGGTCAGTATAGACTCCAGGCAGCGTTCTCAATTATGTAGGGGTCAAATGTTCCAGATTTTCAGTGAGACAGACCTAGGTTTGAAGCTTGGGACAAATTACTTAGTTTTACCAATGCATTTTCTTGACTTACATGAGGCCAAGAGTAACTCCAGTGTGACAAAACCTTTGGAAACTCCAATATTGTACGCTGCTGGTGGTGGTGGTGGTGAAAGGGAGTCCATTACCATTTGTCAAATAGCAAGCTTTTCTTCATCTGGAGGAAGGTGAGCTTCATAAAGTGCCACCAGCATCCCTGGAATATGATACTGCAAGGCAATAAGGAAAGAATGAGATGCAGCAAGTGTTCTGCCGAATTTCTCATATTTCTTGCTTTCTGTCTTGGGATGTGAGATATATTAGCAACACTGTAGTATTTCTATTAGAGAATAGATGAGAAACTTCTCTCAGGGTCACTTCCTACCCCAAAGTTCAATGGAAAGTAATTACTATCAATAACTGGCATGTGAGAACCCAGTGCACATTTCTCCCCAACTGTGTCCATGAGATAATGTTGGTAACTTGAAATTGTCCATGGTAGGAGTATTTACACCACAGAAATAGGCAAATGCTACCAATTATCCTCTTCTCTGTCTCCCTTGCTCCCACTGGAGAGCAGATTGGTAAGTATTTCACAGCACTCTACTCCAGTGGATATATTCTAGGGGTTTCTAGTCAGAGTCCCAAGGTCCTGTGGATTACCCAATCACCATAAACATTGGAGGGAAAGATACAATATATGTGCTCCAAATAGATTCTTAATTAACCAACCTAAGGGACCTTAAAAATCAAGAGCAAACTTTTCTTTAATCAAGAAACTGTTATAGAAACGATCATGGCAAATACAATTATTTAATCTAATTTACAGAAGCCCTGACAAAGATATGCAAATTGCAATTACTAAATACCGGAACAGCAGGATTTGCATTTATTATATATTAACTAACAATATTTTCTATATACTAAAGTTCATCATTGCTGTGTTTAATCTTCATGCAATTCACCCTCTTACAAAACAGACAAGATTTTTCTTTTAGTTTGTTTTGCTTTGTTTTTGAGTCAATCTCACTCTGTTGCCCAGGCTGGAGTGCAATGGCACACTCACAGCTACCTCAGCCTTGACCTGCTGGGTTCAGGCAATCCTTCTGCCTCAGCTTTCCAAGTAGCTGGAATTACAGCCACGTGCCACCACTTCCAGTTAGTTTTTTGATTTCTTTTTTTTTTTTGGTGGAGACGAGGTCTCGCCAAGTTGCCCCAGCTGATCTCAAACCGCTGGGCTTGGACAATCCTCACCTCCACATCCCAAAGTTCAGGTATTACGGGTGTGGCCCATCAAGCCTGGCCCAGACAAGTATTTCACAAAATGTCTACAGTGCCTTGTAATGAGATTAGACATTCTACCATCTTATGATTGGATTTACAAAATCACTGTGGGAATTTTCTTTCTTGTAAGAGTACATGCAGTTATACCTCATGCAAGGCTTGAAAATGAAGGAACACACATTATATTCTCTTAGTAATGTTTGTTGACATCTCTATTATGTTACCCGTGTGCCCAGGCACACTAAAACATGGTGGGTCACTGACCTCTTCCCTTGTCTCCAAAGAAGAGGCATGGTGTAAATGGATGCCCTCTTTTCCTACAGAAAAATAATCATTTCTGCTGGGAGCAGATTACAATTCAGTGAAAAGCAGTTTAAACATTATGTTCAGTAAGATAACACATATTCTTAGGACCTCTGAGTTTTCAGGCCAGTGCTTCATCGACTGTTTTCAAGGTAACTATATGACCCACAACTAAAGTGTTCACTTTAGTGATAATAAATAGCCAACTTATGGTTTTAGAAATTTCTAACCTTTTCCTTTTTTAACCTATAGTGTTAATGACTTTCAGATAAGGTTTTGTGATAACATTTAAATTTATTTTTACATGACTCGGATATATCCATTAGTTGAATGAAGGATTTATGTTCTTTATAAACTCAAATAACCCAGCTGAATAAATTATCGTGATAAACTATTCCTCTGTGCAATTCTGCCTTTAGCACAATAAATGCCCAGAGAGATGCATAATTCATTGCCGATAATATTTTGTTGTCCTATTATTTTTTTAATCTCATAATAAGGATATTTGTACATGTTTAATGGAGGAGCTAATTACATATCAGGAGAATCTGGGGGAGGGAATGAAAGGTAAGAGTTCCAGGTGTAGAAATATTGAGAAGAGAGCAAAATTATTTTTCCTAAATTATTTATTTGACTGCCTTTTTGATTTTAATGTACAGGACAACGGATAGCTTAAATGTCTAACTTTTTAATTTTACTTGCTTGTTCAATATTGAGTTGTAGAAATAGATGAGAAGCGACTTTGACTCAATCACTTTTTACTTGCTTAATGAAGTGTATATTATCATTTTTCAAATGAAACTACCCATCAGTAGTCATGGCCAAAGTCACAAATTGTTAAAGTAATGTGTATCTGGATGCTTTTACAGAAAATGACACTGTCATTTATACTTTTATAAATATGTAGTTACAATAATTTTAGCATATTTGAAGAGTCTTTGTTTTTAAATGAAACTAAATGCATTACTCTAGCAGTACTCCAGATGTTCATATTGGTCAGCATAGAGAAGTATTTATTTGGAAACGTAATGAGAAATATACAAATATGCAGAAAACAAATGATGTTTTCAAAAGAGTAGGAGAATTTTGCTGGTACATAATTAATACTGAGTTATTGTGTCTACATCTCCATAGTCTGACAAATCAGCAAAAAGCACGCAGCCCATGGTCTTAAGATTTATGGCACACTTAGTACGAAAGAGGATATTTTTATTCCACAGCCTTTGAAAATGTGACCATTCCCCAAGGCATTAATTATGAACAACAACAAAAAGATCAGTACATTCATTTAATAACAAAATTCTTAAAGATATGGAACAACAATCTCTAGAACAAAATTTCTCCTTTAGTAGCACTGCTAATATGATATTCACTTGTAAAGATTATTGATGATATTCTTGGAGGATATTCAATGGATGGAAAAGCACTTTAGTGTGTGGTATGACTCAGACCATCAATAAAGAGTGTAAGAGACATGTAGAGTTCATATAGAGGTGTTAATCCCCTCAACACAAATCTGAAAAACCACAGATATGCATATTTAATTGGAAGTAGCTCCCAACAGCAGGATTTGAAGGGCCAATATATGAATTGCTTAAGATGAAAGACTATTCTTTACATCTATCAAATTGCTTCCTTTTACCCCTTGCATCTCTTTTACTTATTTAAAATGAGTTTAGATTAAACTCTGGATTCTCCAGGTGTCATTTTAAACATTTCACTGATCTGTATATGTGGTTGCAATTTCTCAACAGAAAATTGCCATGATTTCCATGGTTAGGGCTGCAGTCTCTTTGAAAGGTGGAATATTTACCTCGCGGGCAGTAGTGAAGTCTTACCTTATAGGCCATGTCGGTGGAATGTCTATCTCTAATATATCACTATATTATAAATGTTCACTGATATAGTAATAGTAATGCTAGTTGACACTTATTGAACACTTAGCAAGGGTGTGCTAGACAATGTACTTTATAGCCCTGTGAGGTAGGGCAAGTCATTCTTAGTTGTTTTTGCAGGTGAAGGGACTAAAACAAGGAAAGTTTAAATAATTTGCCCAAGATGACACAGCTACTCAATGGCAGAAGCAGGATTAAAATTTGGATACTCCATTTCCAGTCTCTGTATTTTAACCTCTATCATAACTACATAATATACAATGGAGTGAAAGGTCTCAAACAAGTGATACTAAAATTCTCTTTCACCTTCAAAATTGTGAAGTTTTTTTATTTTGTTAATGACACCAACATTTGGCTAATCACAGAAGTTCAAAACCATGACTTCATCTTTGATTCTTTGTCATTTGTGCCTACGTCTAATTAGTGACCAATTTCTCTAATTCTTTTTTTGTAATATCCTTAAAACTCCAGCCTTTCATTCCCCTTGCCATATTCTTCTGCAAGAATTTAATGTTCTCAATATGGATTATGATTAATACTTTTAGGCTTTTTTCATTCTAACTCATTTTCCAAAAATTTTTGTATTGAATTTAGCTCTACTTTGTTACAGGCAGACAGGCCTGCTGACCATTCTCTAAATATACCTTGCACGTTTCCATCGATGCATTTTATTATTATTATTCTCGACCTGTCAACATCCTACACACTCTTAAAGGAAAATCTCAAGGGTTGCCTCCTTCATGAAGCTCTTTCTGTACCATCTAACAAACTGTGTGAAGGATGATCATTTTTGATTATTACATCCATTCTGATTCTCTCTCCTTTATAGGAGTGCATATATGTTGGAAGGTATTGTTGCAGCATCTTTAAATAATCCAATCTGTCCCAAGACTTTATCGTATTATCATACACATGAAGTTAATTACTGCAAATGATGTGAGGCAAGAAAAAGATGTATATTTAACATGTGGATGTCTAATTCATTCAGAACCTTTTTATTGAAAGGACCATTCACTCTCCACTATGTTGCAGCGACAAAGTTTTTCATTAATTAGGTTTCCATAAATGTATAGATCTCTTTCTTGACATGCTACTCTATTTTATTATTCTATTTTTATATTTCTGTTCCAATTATATTCTGTCTTAATTCTTCTTTTTTCTTTAAAAAAAGAAGTCCTGCTCTGGTAATGTAAATTTTTCCTTTCAACATTGTTTTTATTAATCTTGGTTATTTGTATTTCCATACACACTATAGCATCAGCACGTCAACTTCCAACAAAAAAGAAAATCTTTGTCTGTATTTTAATTGGGACTACACCAAATTTATAAATCAACTAATAAAGAATTAAATAATCATGACATTTTATTAAAATTTTTAATTCTATAATGTATATGGAATGCAAAGGACCAAGAATAATCAAGATAATGTTGACAATGAAGAACTTATACTTCAGATAGTAGTTTAAAAATCTCATTTTTTTCTTTCAATTTTTATAGATTTAGGGGGTACAAGTGCAGTTGTGTTACATGGATATATTGTGTAATGATGATGTATGGCTTTTAGTGTACCTATCACCCAAATTGTAAACATTGTACCCAATAGGTAATTTTTCAACCCTCACTCATCTTCCACTATCTCATTTTTTGGTGTCTCCAATGTCTATTATTTCACTCTGGATGTCCATATGTTCCCACTGTCTATCTCCCACTTGTAAGTAGAAACATGTGGTATTTTGCACTCTGTTTCTGAATTATTTCACTTAGGACAATGGTCCTTAGATTAAGAAACTAAGAATTTTTTTCTCTGCAAATTATTTATTGGGGTCAGTTAGTGGGTAGAGGAGGTAGAACCTGGTGTGCAGAAGAAATAAGGAGGGCCTAGAACACATAATAGGACCGAGGAAAGCCAACAGAATGCAGGAACGTGGGGGAAGTGTCTGGGATTGGATGGGACTGATCAACAGGGCTGATTGGGATACATGCACTACAGCAGGGACTTCGTAATCTTTGGGGACTTGGCAATCGGTACTCAGGAAAGGGAGAAGATCTGGCTGGCTCCTGGAGGCAAGAGAAGCTCCAGACTGGGGTTCACAGGAGGGCGCCTATCTGGGTGTTCCAGTCGACTATGACTGTGAGGATGGAGGAGGCTGTGAAGAGCAGGTAGAGGTGGAAGAGTAGAGTGTCCATTGCATGGCTTAACTGCACCCAAGGATCCACTGAGGGCTGATTCTGGGCCTCCTGTTCCCGCTGGGCCCTTAACCATCTTGAGCCCCCAGTCAGTTCCGCCTCTCTGGGGCCTGTCCTCTCCAGCCCTGCCAACACCTCTGGCTCCTTCAGGCCTAAGAAAAAAAAAATTAAACAATTTCTTGAAACAAATGGAAACAGAAACACAAAATACCAGAACATATGGGATACAGCAAAAGCAGCACTAAGATGGAATTTGATAGCAATAAATTCCTACATCAAAAAAGTTGAAAAATTCAAATAAACAATCTAATGGTACACTTAAAGAACTAGAAAGGCAAGAACAAACCAATCTCAAAATTAATAGAAGAAAAGAAATCATCAAGATCAGAACAGAAATAAATAAATTTGAGATAAAAATACAAAAGATCAATGAAATCAAAATTTGGTATTTGAAAAGATAAAATTGACAAATCTTTATGAGAGAGAGAGAGAGAGAGAGAGAGAGAGAGGAGAGACCCAAATAAATAAAATCAGACATGAAAAAGGAGACATTACAACTAATAGCACAGAAATTCAAAGTATCATTAGAGACTATATGAGAAATTGCATGCCAATTAATTGGAAAACCTAGAAAAGACAGAGAAAATGTATAGATATTCATATGCACATCCAAGATAGAAACAGTCGTAAAAAGTCATCAAACAAAAGCCCAGTACTGAATGGCTTCACTGCTAAATTTTATCAAACATTTAAAGAGAATTAATATTAATCCTACTTTAACTATGATCGAAAAAATTGAAGAGGAGTGTCTATTTTTAAACTCATTCTACATGACACTATTACCTTGCTACCAAAACCAGACAAAGACAAAACAACAAAAAAGAAAACTACAGGGAGATATCTCTGATGAACATAGTTGAAAAATTCTCAGCAAAATTCTAGCAAACTGAATTCAGCAACATATTAAAAAGGCCATTCGTCATGATCAAGTGAGATTTATATTAGAGGTGCAAGGATGGCTCAATTTAGCATACACATATCAATAAATGTGATATATTATGTCAACAGAGTAAAGGACAAGATCTATATGAAATTTCAATAGATGCCCCAAAAAAATCATTTGATAAAATTCAACATTCCTTCTTGATAAAAACTCTAAAAATAATGAGTTTGAAACAAACATACCTCAACACTATAAAAGCAATATATGAACCCACAGCTGGTACCATACTTAACAAGTAAAAAATGGAAAGTCTTTTTTCTAAGATCTTTAACAAGACAAGAATGTTCACTTTCACCACTTTTATTCAATATTGTACTATAAGTCCTAAATAAAACAGTTGAACAAAAGAAATAAATAATACCATTTTTAGCCAAAAAAAAAAAAAAAAATACAACTGCTGCTCATCAAAAGTGGACTGGATTAAGAAAATGTGGTACATATACACAATGGAGTGTTATGCAGCCATAGAGAAGGATAAAATTATGGACTTTGAAGCAAGTTGGATGGATTTAGAATCCATTATACTCAATGATCTATCACAGAAACAAAGAACTGAGTACACATGTTCTTCCTCATAAGTGGACTCTAAACATTTATCACAATGCTACAAGAAAGAGATTGGCAGTAGTGGGTCACTGCCGGGAGTACCTGGTCCTAAACTAGGGGAAGGGAGGATAAGTTGGAGGCCCAAACTTCACCTGCACGTAGACTACTTATGTACCTAATCCTGACTTGTACCCTACATCTTTATAATACAATAAAGTTAAAAAAAAAAAGAATATGAAAATGCTAGGATACAATAAATCCGTAGATTTTATTTCTTTTTAAGGATTAAACTCTGAACATAAAAATGATAGTGTGTTTTTCAGATAGCTGTCTAAAACAAAGTCTACAAATTGGGATTTTTATTTAATCCTTTATAAAGTTTAGTATACCAGATTACATGAAATTCATGTAGAAAACAGACATTTAAAAATTCTGTGGTTTTTCTTCACCAAATAATAAGCAAATATCTTATGTATCAAACTATCTCTTTGCATATAACAGGATTCATAGTAAATCTTAAACTTCTGTGTATTATCATAGGCCAGGGAATTAATTAAAAATAGAAATCTTCATTCTGTCTCCAATATTCTGGAATGGGGCTTAGAAACTGTATGTTTAATGTAGGAACTCTGTAGATCATACTTTGTGATACACTGATCACAAGATTTTGTTCAAAGTTTTTATATTTTAATATTTTTGCTAATACAAAAATTTATCATTATTATTTACACTAATAATGTTGTATTTAGTATTGAAATCTGTTTTGCTGTTAAAACTCCAGCCCTGATTTCTGATCCTGGTAATTATGACCTAACTTGAGAACAGCTAGAAACCAGAATAAAACAGAAAACATAAATTTGAACATAGTGGTGTGCTACCCAGGCAGTCAAGATTGGAAGGGTTAAAAATCTCAAGAGTAGGGAAAAACAGAAAAGATGAGACTGACGTTTTGCATTGTTTTTTCTCTCTCATTGGGAACTGAGAGGCTATCTGTGCAAAATTGTCTGCAGTCTTATAGATTATGATGGGAGTGTGAAAATTTGAGCTTCGAGTTCTATAAAGAAGAAGAGCTTTGGTGAGCACGCACATATACCTATATATAATATAGCTACATATTTATCTCCTCTTTTCTCCTCTTAAATGATAATACAGCCTCTGGAGCCTGTCCAAACTGTATTTAAATTATAGTTCTGAAATGTACTGTTTTGGGATTGGCTACCTAATATTCTTTATTAGAATTATTTTTCCATTTGTTCCTTCAATTGGTAAATACGAAATGTGTGTCTACTATATTCCAGAGGGTATAGTGTATATTTTAAAGGCTGTAACTGCCCCATTATTTTGTTGTGAGGATTATAATTTGCTTTATAACACAATGAATGGTATATAAGAGTACTCAAAAATACACTCTGAATAAAGAAACGATCAAACATTTTTTATCTCAAACATTTTCCTCTGTCTTGTAAAGAAATGTAAATACCATATAGGTTACTGTTGGCTAATTTCATTTTCACAATATTATTGTAAAGAAGTTGTTAACAATTAATTTTATTTCACACATTAAAAACAGAAAGTAATTTCACGCGAGATAAAAGTTTCACGATACCCTAAATCTTATAACTTCTTATATTTTTAGTTTGTTTTAGGTTGATTTTTGAAATTGTTTTTAATGAAAGTTTTTCTTTCCTCTGTAAGATTCTTCTAAATTCTGAGTAAAATTCACCTTTAAACTAAAGCTAAGCTATCCAGTCACTAGGTTGCAAAAATGCATCTGATTATTGGATTTTTGGAATTCTGTGTACTGTTAACTCTTTTTCAAAGACAAACAAACATGTATGTGTTAATAATTCACATAAGATATGTAATAGATTCTAAAATAATTAGTTCTAGAAGTGAATACAGTTAATTGTCACCCTGGAAACGTTTTATAAGAAAAGCATACAAATTTTAACATATGCTTTCTATCATAAAGTTGCTTCTATAACTATGAGATAAAAATCAATTAACAACAAGAAGACAAGGACCAACATTTCTATTTTTTAAAAAAATAAATTACTTCTATTTATCTTAGAAACCTCACTTAATTAGGATTCTTTGCCAACACCCTCTAGTAAGGGAATACTCCATCTACACTGCTATTCATCTTTAATTCACAAATTGAGAATTGACTTCATTTTCCTGGCAGCAGTGGCTTTTCCTCTTTGAGTTGCAGCACAGCTTTAATAATACAGTTGCTTAATTTTGAGATTCCTCATTTATTCATTTAGGTTGTATTAGTATGCGTTTGTCTACATGCATAATTATAGTTAATCTGCATTTTATCATTCTTATCGTCAGCCATTTATTAATTTATCAATACTTATTGTGTGGAAACAATTGATATCTAGTTAGAAAAGTCTATGATATTTGCTGTCAAGACTCTCAGTTGCTACTGGGGATTGGAGTCTTGGTCCAGATGAGTGCTAGGGTTGACATATAAAGAAAAAGTGCTGAATCTTTACAAATTAGCTTTGCTCATAAGAAACCTCTGTGTGTTTATGTGTCTTGCTTTAAATTCAATGAAATAAATTTAAAGATGAATGAAATAAATATTTAACATGAAACATATCAGAAGTTTCTTATACAGATCAATATTAGGAAAACATTAAAAGAAAGCAAAACCAAACAACCGGCCTGGAGTTTGATCTTGGCAGGCCCAAGTTTTCCATTTTCCAGGAATTATGATGCACAGGAGCAAATTTACAGATGAACTTTATCTTTTGGCCACTTGACCTCTTAAATATCAAGGACTGAATCTTGGTCATATATTACTGGAGCTTTATCCTATTCCTACTTGAAGTAGGTATGTCAAAATTGTTGAATGGTTTACTGGTTTGGAATTCATTATAATCCTCACCCAAGAATAAGGGTTTTTTTTTTTTTTTACTTAAACTATATAAGCCTATATCCATGGTTATATTTCAGGAGGCTTGTTAACTCCTTAAAATGTAGGTAAACATTTATGTGCATTTATGAGCATTTTTCAGGGGAGTATGGAACAGAAGTGTTCTCAGGAAGGATTGAAAATAATTTTTTGGAGTGTAGGAAAAATGTTAGAAACTCTTTGTATACATATATGCACTTTATCTCTCCTAAATTTCCATTCTGGTGGTATATTTTGTTACTTATTAATTCTAAAATTCTGTAATTCTAGTAGCTCTGAAGAAATAGTTAGAAAGAATTATGTAGTCTAAATTAAATGTATTCATAGCATCGGCAAAATTGTATAAATAACAGTGATAGCACATCTCTGGTGAATAAGATTTGTACACACCATGCAATACATTTGAATAAAACTGAAAAAAATTTTTTTAAAGATCTATACTTTTCTACATATCTAGAAATATGGTATTTTGAAAATAAAACAACTGGAATTCTAACTAAAACATTAATGGTATTTTAGCATCATGCTGATATACAAAAAATGACCACACTCATTTGTACAATAGTGATGAGCAGTTGGACATACCGGTTGGTTATTACTAGGAAAATCAGGTTTATTTCAATTTCATAAGAAATAATGTTTTAGCTACAAAATGGTGATTCTTTTGCATTTCACGGGTCAGTTCAATCAGCAGTTCCGGGGATTTGGTAGATGATTCTTCCTAGTTGGATGACTACAATTCAATAGTAAATACATCTGAAATTGATTTTAGAAACTAAAATTCCCTCTTTCATAGCATACAATATGGCCAGTGATCTAGCACCTGACAACTTCTTGTGAAGATCTTTGGAACTAGAACTGTTTAATGAATACGTTCACTATTCATTGGCTTTTCTTGCCAGGATTTGTGTAATCATCTTTGGTTTCTTCCAGCACAAGTCTAGTCTCCTGTAATTATTTCCTAAATAAAGGTAGAATCACAAAAAGAAAACTCATAGAAAATATAATGATCTAAAATATAAATTAAGTTTAACCATTAATTGCTAAGATCTTTCTACCTGCTAACTTAGAGAATTCCCATCTATTGGTGTCATTTTTCCAATAACAGATGCTCACTTTGTATCTGTGCCACATTTTGGTAATTCTCACAATATTTTAAACATTTTTAGTATTATTATGTGTCATGGTGATCTATTATCAGTGACCTCTGATGTTACTATTATAATTGTTTAGGGGTATCACAGTTGTGCACATATAACTCAAAAAACTTAATCTGTAAATATTGTGTGTCTTTCGACTGCTCAACTTACCAGCCTTATTTCCATCTCCCTCCTTTGCCTCAGTCTGCTGTATTCCCTGAGTCACAATTATATTAAAATTAGGCCAGTTAATAGCCCTAAGATGGCCCATCAAGTGATAAAGCAAAAGAAAGAGTCCTGTGTTTCTCACTTTAAATTAAAAGCTAGATATGATATGCTTTGTGAGAAAGGCGTGATGGTAGCTGAAATAGGCCAAAAGCTAGGCCTCTTGCACTAGACAGTTAGCCAGGTTGTAAATGCAAAGGAAAAGTTGCTGAAGGAAATTAAAAGTGTGACTCCAGTGAGCACACAAATATTAGGGAAGGAAAACAGTCTTATTACTATTAGAGAGAAAGTTTTAGTGGTATGGTTAGAAGAGCAAATCAGTGACAACTTTCCTTTAAGTCAAAGCCTGATCCAGAGTAAAGCCCCAACTCTCTTCAATTCTATGAAGGCTGAAAGAGGTGAGAATGCTGCAGAAGGAAAGTTTGAATCTAATAGAGATTGGGTTATGAGTTTTAAGGAAAGAATCCACTTTCATATCATAAAAGTGCAAGGTGAAGCAGCAGATGCTGATTGATAAGCTGTAGAAAGTTATCCAGAAGATCTAGATAACATCATTGATGAAGGTGACTAGACTAAACAACAGATTTTCAATGTGAACAAAACAGTTTTCTACTGGAAGACGATGCCATCTAGGACTTCCAAAATTCCAAAGCTAGAGAAGAGATTTCTTTTTTCTTTCCTTTTTTTTTTAGATTGAAAAAATATAGTTTATTTAGAAGGCAAATGAGCGAGAGAGAGAGATTGAGAAAAGAGAGATTAACCTCCTCAAAGTAGGGGAGGGGACCAAAGCTAAGAAAACATGGCAGTAATAGCTCAAAGAATACATGGCCAAACCATAGCTCAGAAGAGGAAATGGCTTAGAGAAGCGATTTCAATGCCTAGCTTGAAAGTTTCAAAGGTCAACTATTGGTAGGGGCTAATGCAGCTGGTGACTTTAAATTGAAGCCAGTGCTTATTTACAATCCCCAAAACTGTAATAATTGTGCTAAAGCTATTCTCATTGTTCTCCATAAATGTAGTAGCAAAACCTGGATGACAGCACATCTGTTTATAGTATGGTTTACTGGATATTTTAATCTCACTGTTGAGACCCATTACTCAGAAAAAAAAGTTTTCTTTCAAAATATTAGTGCTCATTGACAATGCATTTGGTCATCCAAGAGCTCAAATGGAGATGTATAAGAGATTGATGCTGTTTTCATGACTGCTAATAAAACATACATTCTGTAGCCCATGGATAAAGGAGTAACTTTGATCCTCAAGTCTTATTATTTAGGAAATACATTTTGTAAGACTGCAGCTGCTGTGTATAATAATCCCTCGGATGGATCTGGGCAAAATCAATTGAAAACCTCCTGGAAATAATTCACACTTCTAGATGTCATTAAGAACACTAGTGGTTCATTGGAGGAGGTCAAAATACCATATTAACAGGAGTTTGAAAGAAGTTGACTTCAACTCTCATGGATGACTAGGAGGAGTTCAAGACTTCAGTGGCAGAAGTCAGTCCAGATGTGGTGGAAATATGAAGAGAACTAGAGTAAGAAATGAAGCCTAGGGATGTAACTGAATTGCTGCCATTTCATCATCACATTTGAATGAATCAAAAGTTGCTTTTTTAATGGATGAGCAAAGACAGTATTTTCTTAAATGGAAACTACACCTGGTGAAGATGCTATGACTATTGTTGAAATGACAACAAAGGATTTAGAACATTACGTAAACTTAGTTGGTAAAGTAGCAACAGGGTTTGCGACAAAGTACTCCAATTTTGACAGAAGTTTCACTGTGGGCAAAATGCTATCAAACAGTATTGCATGCTACAGAGAAGTCTTTTGTGAAAGGAAGAGTCTATTGAAGGGGCAAGCTTTATTGTCTTATTTCTTAAAATTGCCAGTCTCCTCAACCTTCGGCAACCACCATCCTGATCGGTTAGCAGTCACCAACATCAAGGCAAGACCTACAAGTAAAAAGATTATAACTGGCTAAAGGTTCAGATGACTGTTAGCATTTTTTTTTTTTGCACTAAGGTAGTTTTAAATCAAGGCATGCATCTTTTTTTAAAGAGATAATGCTATTGCACACTTAATAGACTACAGTATAGTGCAAACATAACTTTTATATCTACTGGAGAAACCAAACTATTTTTGTGATTCGCTTTATTTGTTTTATATCGGTAATCTGGAGCCGAGCCTGCAATACCTCTAAGGTATGCCTGTAGAACACCCTAGAAATCAAGGCTAATTTAGTTAAGTATTCCTCGTTCCCTTTCTCAGTTGGTATGGTCCACCACTCACCCCCTTAACACAGATGTAACCACTAATTTGAGGTTAGTTTTGCTTCTTCCTGAAATTCATATAAATGAAGTCATGCAGAATGCATCCTTTGATGCATTTATTCTTTCTTTTAGTACATTGCCTTTGAGATTCTCCAAAACAGTATTATGGTAACATAACAAATAGTTCCTTTTTGTTAAGATGCATTTGCTTCTCGAAAGATGAGCACAAGACCAACGACCAAAGTCAATGCTTTGTTGCATTTAGCATTCTTACACTAACATTTGCCTTGTGATGGTGCCATTCTTTCACTATTTTTGTTTAGTTTTTTTAAAGATTAGAGTCATCACAAAATTAAAAATTTTATACAATTATTTGTGGAAATGTGAAATCTGAAAACTCCAGTTTGAAATATAGTGACATAGAAGGATGTAGTATCTGATATTTAACTGAATTAGCCTTGACAGATATATGAGTAAAAGCCTTCCTGAGGACCTTTCACTGGGAAACTCTTTCAGAAGAGGAGAGGCAAAACATCTCTTTCACCACTTTGCAACTTGTCTGAGGACTGGTGCTGATTCTAGAACACATTTGTTTTGTAGCTAATGGGTTGCTTTCATTTAGCTTACTTGGACAGAATTTGAGCTTATGTCATTAATGCTGACAATACTTGCAGGTTCTTCAGAAACTGCATCAATGTTCAGCACTATGATTCAGAGAAAGTTACAATGGGGACACTGCAAATAACTAGAACAATACCCATAATGTCAGGATAATGTTCTTCTTTTGTAACCGAGTGAATTGATAAAAAGGATTGACACTAGCGTGGCTTCTCTCTCAGGAGGGCTGTTAGGAAGGCTATGTAATGAAATTGGGGACAATAAAAGGACCCTGTCATGCCATTTGTAAAATTCTTTATAGCAGCACTTGAAATTAAATGCATTCTTTATAGCTATGCTTATATTGTAGTTTTATTCAAGTACTTATTTTGAGATCTTTGGGGAAGAGTGTTCTTACAGGCGTAGAGAAAGTTGTAAAAGTGAGGTGAAAGTAGAAATAAATAAATGGTAGCACTTAAATAGTATTTCCTCAGTTTGGAATGCTCCAATAGAGACAGTATAAACCAATAATTAATAATTTGTCAGTTAGAAAATAACCATTTCCTTTATTTATGTGTAGAGTCAAACCCTCTTTTCATCTCAGAAAGAAAACAAACATGAGCATGCTCAAACTCAGACTACAGGAGGAAACCACCTGAATGTAAAATATATTTTGTTGGTTTTCAATTCCGATCACAGCAGTTTCATTACTCATTGGAAAATTATAATATAGTATGAATCACAACAAACAGGTTGGGTAGTTTTTATTACTTTAGTCCCAAGTGGCCATGTAATGAAATAAAAGTTCTAAATCTTCCTTTAGACTTGAATTAGCTCTCCTTTTAGGTAGACATTTATGGCTTCTCAGGGGAAGATCTTTTACCACACTTCCCACTATTTTGTGGTTTCCTAAGCTTTGGATAATACCGAGGTCAAACATAATCAATCAATGCACCTTACAAACAAAACCGACCAACATACAAGCATAATTTGATACTAGACTCTTTACCCATGAAGAGTAAAAAAATAAGTTATTTTAGATGTCTGAAGGAGCCATAGCTTTCTCATTTCATAAACCTAAATTTATTGAACAAGAATAATATAAAAGAAAGAAATATCATAGAAAAAATCAATTTTAAATAAAGGACTAGATATTACCTTGAAATGTTTGGTAAATAATGCCAGGAAGGACAAAACTTTTTGTTACTGATGCATGCCGCTGTAATAAATCACACTTTTTAATTTTTGAGATTGTTCTTTGTATTAGTCATTGGTGCTAACTGACACGTATTTGTGATTCTCCTTTCTGAGGTCAGTGAGAAGGCACTCCCCAGCCCTTTGAGGTTGTGTGGCCACATGACTTGCATTGACCAGTGTAAGCAGTAATATGGTCACTTCTGAAAGAAAGTTTTTTTTTTTTAGTCATAGTCTCACTGCATCGCCCAGGCTGGAGTGCAGTGGCACACTCACGGCCACCCCCGCATCGACCTGCTGGGCTCCTGCGATCCTTCTGCCTTAGCCTTCCAAGTAGCAGGAACTATAGGCACGCGCTACCATTCCCAGATAATTTTTTTTGATTTATTGTAGAGAGGAGGTTTTGCCGAGTTGCCGGGGTTGGTCTTGAACCTGCGGGCTCAGGCAATCCATTCGCCTTGGCCTTCCATAGTGCTGGGATTACAGGCTAAGCCACCGAGCTCAGCCTGGAACAGTTTTAAGAGCTTGTGTATTTCTCTCTGCTGTGTGGATTCTAGGCAATGGCTGCTGTATTAGCCTGTTTCCAGAATAAAGGTGACATGGGACAGAGTCATAGTTAGATCAGGATAGATAAGGAGTGAGAATGAGAAATATGTCTTTCTGTTGAAAGCCACTGAAATTGAGATGTTTGAGCGTTTCTTAACTGAAGTAGTCCCATCTCACATATTGTCTATGGCAAGAATCAACACAAAGAGACAACAAATCATACCTATTCATGTGCTCAGAGTCTAAAAAAGGACACGGGGGAAAAAAGTCAAGATAGAAAAAGTTGGAGGTGAGATATGGTTGGGTAAGGGGTGTGGAAAAAAGACAAACCATTTAAGGGAGAGAGAAGAAAGATGAGAATGTATTTTAATTATTTTAAATTCAAATAATTATTTCATTAGTGTATTCATTTTCCATGTGTAAAGAGTATGCTATTAACAAAAGAACTTGGAAAGAAAAGCATAAAAACTTATTTTAAGTAAATTTCCACGTTAATTTTGTGTACATGCAGGATGATTGGAGAGTGAAAGAGCCTATAAAATCTCATGTTCAAGTGGGAAATAACTGATTGTGATCTTCATTGCTTCTGTGGGAAATTCAGACACTACTGAATGAGACTGTTTGGCAAATGAAGCTAATGCAAATTGAGGTGAAACATGACAAGACTGTTTGCATGATGACAGCTACTACGACATATGCCGAAAAGTGGGAAATTCAGATACTCGAACATTTTGTTTGAATATCATCAGTCAGCTGCATGGACTCAGTATTTATTTTGCCTCTAAGACACTGCTAAGAGGAAAGAACATTCTAATTCTAAATAACTCAATTTGTCTGCTACTAAAATTACCCATTCAATACCAACAGAAAAGATTGTATACGATAACCATGCGGCAAACAAATAAAAAGAATCAAAACACAAAGACAGATGCACTCACATTCTTTCATTAGATTATAAAGCTAATTCAATTCAAGAATGATTCAGTATTTGCCACATGCTGTGCTCAGGAAACATGATGTACTGTTTGCATCACCCAACAAAGACAAACAACAGTTAACTCTCTCAGCACACTATGACTTGCTGAGACTTTTTCTAAGTGCTTTAGTATAAGAAGCTGTGGGGTCTTCTCCACCACACTGTTGGGTAGGTCTACAATCCTGCATCCTGGATGAGGTAACTGGGGCAAAATGAGGTTAAGTAACTTTCCTAGCGTCCCGTGGCTCGTGAGTGGAGAAGCCAAGAATCAAACTCAGGGAATGGGCCCAGGTCTCCTAGTGCTTCTATTCTGCTCTGCTTGGAAGGTGGGCAGTGAGAGGAACCTAGGTGCCGAGTCAGATTTCCGGTAAAAATGATTGACTCATATTTCGTATTTATAATTTTTGTTGTCAACCTCTGTGGTCAAACTTTATTTATTTTTCTATTGTTATTCTAGATTTTATTAAAATGTATAATAGAATCTTTAAACAGTTGTAAGCTTAATGCAGTACATATTTTTATATTTTATTTATTCGTTTTTTCCACTAAGTAATTTCCAAAGATCAATGCAGTTTTTAATAATTATACATTTTTTTTTGGTGAGAAAGCAGAAGTTTATTAAGACAGAAGAGTTCCCAAGTGTGAGGAGCCCGAAAGAGGGTTGCCCTAATTGTACATTTTTTTTTTGATTTATTGTAGAGATGAGGTCTTGCCAAGTTGCCCAGGTGGGTCTCGAATCCGCAGCCTCAGGCAATCCATTCACCTCAGCCTCCCAAAGGCATGGGGTTACAGGCTGAGCCACCAAGCCCGGCCTAATTATACATTTTTAATGGCTGTTTAATATTTCAAAGTTGATAAGCCACAATTTATTAAACTATTTTCTGGTTTTGGCTTTTTAAGTTGCTTTTATTTATTTCATTTTTCAAATACTACTGCAGTGAATTTTCATATTTTCTTAGGGCGTATTATCATGGATCTACTTTTTCTGATATGCTCATTTGTTTATTAGTAATTCAAAGAGTGATGAATCTTAAGATTTTAAGCACAAAAGGATTTTAAGAAGAAATGTATGAGACAAAATAGTGGGTGCTTACAAAATCAAACAAACTTCTATTGCTTCTATTTTCCTAATGAATAATATTATTTTTATGTAACATCGTCTAAATGCATGTCCTCCACACCCCAGTTCAGTTTGTCAACACAGTCATGCAGTAGTTGTGTACATTATTTCATTATACTTTGAGAGAATCAACATAAATTCTTCAGTAATTAAAAATATGATTAACTTCTATCTTAGGTATTTTCTTACTTATGTGCAAATATAATTAGATGAATTTGTAAAACCTCTTTTGCTGCTCGAGTTGTTTTCATTTATTTTTATTTTATTTTAAAAATGTTATTTATTTAGGGGGTGCAAGTGTAGATTTATTACAGGCATATATTGGATTGTGCTGAAGTATGAGCTTTTATTGTATCCATCACCCAAATAATGAACATAGTACTCAAGAGGTAATTTTTCAACAATCACTGTCCGCTCACCCTCTCACCTTTTGTAGTCACCAATATTTGTTATTTATAGGTCTACTTATAATTCATTTTTTTCTAAATTGTGTCCTAATTTATCCTTTCATCAGTGTATATCTGTAATAATGATACCATAACTTTGCCAGAATTTGGAATAATTATTTCAAATTATTTCATTATCTTAGATTTTTGTTAGTTTAGAAAGTATGAGATGATAAATGTTATTTAACTGGTTTCTTTGATGTCATAAATTGATCATAAATTGTCATAAATTGATGCTCTATGCTCTGACATGCTAAAAATATGTAGCATCTTCATCTCCTGTGGTGATTTGTTCTTTTTATATGTCAGTCCATACAGTGCCTCTTCCTATTTAAATATTCATTTTATTCCAAATTAAATTTTCTATTGACACTGACTTTGCTTTTTAAGATTACTCAGGTCTCTTTAAACACTTAGTTGCCTATAGTGTCACCTCAACCTGCTCTCTCTTTGCATATTGGGATCTGGAAGCCTAACAGGGGCTTTTTTTGTCCTTAAGGTAAGATGGCAGAAGGGGACCTCAGATCTTTGCCTGTGCCTTAGACACTCATTAATTCCCGCTGGAGAGCTGCTGATTTGGTTCTGCTTTATATACTGGTGAAAACTTAGGTATGACTGATGTTACTGGTAACTTCTGGCTTTTGGGAGCGACTATTGGCACCTCCCCAACAAAATCTCGTACTCTGAACAGTAAATCCCACACACAGCAGCCACTTTGTCCTGACTTGAGGTGTCTCCTTGAACTTCTGTATCACCACTCCCCCAGCCCTCACAACCCCTCACTGGTGGGTGGCAACTTGTGGGTCTCCTGCACACACTGTACAGGGCAGGGGAAGCCTGGAGGGCACTTCCAGGTCATTTATGTGGACGTCTTCTACAACCAGGGCTGCACTACTATCCTATATGCCATGTTGATACTAATTACGTGAGGGGAATTCTCCCAGAGGGCTTAAGCTGTCAAAACTCAGCAAGGACAGACTGCCAGCATCATCTACCATCTTCCCAATGGTCTTGGGCTTTCTAAATCTGGTTTAATATATTTTATATGACATTCCTCCTTGATGCTCCACTAGCAGAGGTTGAAAACAAGGACACCTATTATTCCCACTCTCTTCTACTCCCATCTTTCTTTTTTTGGAAATCTGCCAGGAGAGACGGGACAGAATTTTACTGCTCAGTTCACATCTGATGTTACATCCTATCTCTCCTAGTATGTTTTTCACCCTGTTTGCTTCTATAAAGTCCAGTCATGACCAAGACACAGTGAAGGGAGAGGAGTAACTTGCTAAACAAAAAGCAAAAAGTTATAATCATTTTTTAAACCTTTAAATGGAAGTATAACATACATACTGCAAAAGGCACAAATCTCAAGCTTTATAAATTTTTTACACAGTGAAAATACCTGCATAGCCACCATCTGAATTAAGATGTAGAATATTAGTAATATCCCAGACATCTCACTCTGGCTCCCTCTCAGACATGATCTATTCCATCTCTCAAAGCATGTGGCTATGTATGATTTAATTTTTCTTCCTTCTATTTTTGTGGTTGCTGTTGCTTATATTTCTCTGCTTGAGTTTTCCTCAAAGTTTCTTGAAACTTTGCCTTCATGTCTTTTCAGTTTTGGAACTCCTTGGCTAGTGTACTTTATTTCTTCTGCCTCATGATCTGTTTTCTCTACTTCTGGGACTCTAAACGCTTCCTTTATTCATTGTGTATCTTTCAGATATTTTCAGTGTTACAGCTACCCTAGAGATAGTTTCTGCCATGTTTAATCTGATTATAAATTGATCTATCGAAATCTTTAAAAAAAATTTTTATTTTATTTTATTTTGTATTTTTATTTTCTTTTCTATTTTAAAGATGTGGGTTACAATTCAGGGTTAGGTATACAAACATTGATTATACAGGTATCCTGTTGATGAAGTGTGCCCCTCGCTCCCCTAACAGTTTCCCTCAACTGTCAATCCCCTCCCCCCCCCACCCCCGGCAGTTTCCCACGACTGCCAATCCCTTTCTTATAGTATTGTGATCAATTCAATTCTTGATTTCAGTTACAGTGTTCTAAGTTTCTATAATTTTAATTTTTCTGTATATAGTTCAATTCTATGCTAACATTCGTCACTTTTCAAAATATAGTATAGTTATTTAAAGTTCATGTTTACTAACTTCAATATTTGAATCATTTTTGTATCTGTTGTTATTCTCTTTATTTTTCAGTCATTTTTCAGTTATTTGATTCTGTATCTTGACATGTCTGGTAACTTTTTAATTCAGCTCCAGAATTATGTATGTAAAATTGTATAAGAACTGACTGACCCTTTCTTCTTCTGCAAGAATTCATATATATAAATTAGACCTACCCTATTAATTATACTCTATGGTGTTCTCCATGTCATTAAATGTTAATGTTCTATTGGCATTTGAAAAAGAAGGTGTATTCACTATTTTCAGTCACCAAAATTTATGTACATCATATTAATCTTAATAATTATATTACCCATGCCTTATATAGGTGTTTATTTTATCTGTAATTTTATATGTGATAGAATGAAGAGTATATTCAAAATTTGTTACTACTTTCTCCTATTCTTCCTGACTTATGCAGTTTTTGCTCTTATTTAATATTTAGCTGTGCATTCATGCCTGTAATATGTTCATTGTAAGTTTAACTTTTAGCATTATGAAGTGCCCTTTTTTGTCTCCTGTAAGACTGAGTTGAAATCTACATAGTTTCATGTTGAGATTGTGACATTTAATTTTTTTGTTTACATTTGCCTACCCTTTTATTTTCAACCTTAGAGAATGTCTTATGTGTGCCTCTTAGTTGGTTTTTTCATTATAATCTAATCTGAAATTTTTTTCTTTAGTAGATGAGTTAAACTCATTTATATTAAATGCTATGGCAGATATGATGAATTTTAATATTGTCAAATGTGATGTTTTCACTTTATATGGCTTTTAAAAAAATTTTCAGGATTTATTTTTTCCAAAGAAATACATGCAGAGAAAAAGAGGGGGGAAGAGAGAGAGAGAGAGAGAAAGAGAGAGAGAGAGAGAGAGAGAGAGAGAGAGCGCAAGTGAGACAGAGAGAAAGAAAGAGAGACAGAGAAGGAAAGAGAGAAAGAGAGTATATGGCTTTTAAGGGTGTTTTTTTAAATTCATGGTTGGTCTTCATTTATTGCTTGTTTTTGTGATTCTTCTTATAGTTAGGAAATTTTCTATTTGTCTCTGCCTCTCTTCTTCTTTTCTTCTATTATTCAATTTTAGTCAATAGTATGTTTTCTCTCTTTTTTTTTGAGTTGAAGTCTCACTCTGTCACCCAGGCTGGAGTGCTGTGGTACGCTCACAGATACCACACTGTCGCCTGCTGGGCTCCAGTGATCCTTCCAAGTAGCTGGAACTACACGTGTGCGCGACTGCTCCTGGCTAATTTTTGATTTATTGTAGAGACAGGTCTCGCCAAGTTGCCCAAACCAGTCGTGAGCTCAAAAAATCCACTTGCCTTGGCCTCCCAAAGTGCTGGGATTACAGGCTGAGCCACTGAGCCTGGCCTGTTTTTTCTTTTTTTTAAAAAAATTATTTTATTACAGAGACGTAGGGTACAAGTAAGAGTTAACTACACAATTAGGCTGCATGCAGGTGAAGTTTGGACCTTAGACTGGCCCTCACTTCCACTGGATTAGGACCAGGTACCTTTTGTGTTATGTGCCCTTTCCTTTTTCCTCTGGCAGTGCCCAGTGACTGCCGCTCCCTCCCTGTGCTAATATGATTAGTATTCAAGGCCCCTGATGAGTGAGAACATGAGGTATTTAGATCTTTGTTTCTGTGATAGATCACTGAGTATGATGACCTCCAACTCCATTCAGTTTGCTGCTGTGTCCATGATCTTGATCTTCTTTATGGCTGCATAATGCTCCATCATGTATATGTATTACATTTTCTTTATCTAGTCCACTTTTGATGGGCAGTCGGGTTGATTCTATGTTTTTATTATTGCGAATAATGCAGCTATAAACATGCGTGTACAGGTGGTTTTTTTTTTTTTTTTGTACAACGTTTTATGTTCTTCCGGGTAGATTCCCAGGAGAAGTATTGCTGGATCTCATAGAAGGCCAATTTTTAGTACTATTAAGAATCACTGCTTTCCATAGAGGTTGAACTAGTCTGTACACCCACCAATGATGTAGAAGTGTTTCCTTTTCTCCTCACCCTCGACAATATCTGTTGTTTTTTGATTTATTGATGAGGACTAACCTTCCTGGGGTTAGGTGGTATCTCATTGTGGTTTTGGTTTGCATTTCCAAGATGCTTAGTGAGGCAGAGAATTTTTTTCATGTATCTATTGGCTGCTTGTGTATCTTCTTTTGAGAAGTGTCTGTTCATGTCCTGTGCCCACTTTTTAATGGGATTTTTTTTTTCCTTTCAGCTTATTTGAGTTCCTTGTGGATCCTGGATGTTAGGCCTTTGTCAGATACATAATTAGAAAGTGTTTTTTCCCATTCTGTGGATTGTCTGTTTATTCTCTTGATCATTTATTTTGCTATATAAAAACTTTCCAGTTTGATGAGGTCCTACTTGTCTATCTTATCTTTTATGTCATTTGCTTTGGGGGATTTGATCAAGATTTGGTTACCTACTGCAATGTGCATAAGAGTGTTTCCTATGTTTTCTTCTGGGATTCTTATAGTTTGTTTTATGTTTAAGTCTTTGATCCATCTAGAGTTGATTTTTGCATATGGAGATATAGGGAGAGACCCTGTTTTACTCTTCTGTATGTGGTCAGCCAGTTTTCCCAGCACCATTTGCTAAATATGGTCTCCTTTCTCTAGTGGTTGTTATTGGTGGCTTTGTCAAAGTTGAGTTGGTTGAGAGATCGAATTTTTGATTCCATAATCTCTATCCTGTTTCATTGGTCTATGTGTCTATTCTTGTACCAATACCAGGCTGTTTTGGTTAGTGTAGACTTGTGATAACATTTAAAGTCTGGAAGTGTGATACCTCCTGCTTTGTTCCTTTTACTGAGTATTGTTTTGGCTATTCATGCTCTTTTTTGTTTCCATCTAAATCTCCAGGTCATTTCCAGGTCTGACAAAAATGATGTTGGTTTGATGGGTATTGCATTGACTCTATAGATTGCCTTGAATTGGATGGACATCTTGGCAATATTGATTCTTCCAATCAATGAGCATGGAATGTTTTTCTGTTTGTGTCATTCTTGATTTCTTTGAGTAGTGTTTTGTAGTTCTGATTGTAAAGCTCTTTCATTTCTCTGGTTAGGTGGATGTATTTCTTTTTTTGTGTGGCAATTGTGAATGGGATTATGCTTTTTTATTTGACACTCTGTATGCATGAGGCTGATATATAGATATTCAACTATTTTTTTGTACATTGATTTTTGTACCCCGAGACTTTACCGAAGTAGATCATCATCACAAGGAGGCTTTTGACAGATTCCCTAGGGTTTCAAGATATAGAATTTTATAATCTGCAAAGAGGGATAGTTTGATTTCCTCTTTTTCTATTTGGATACCTCTGATTTTCTTCTCTTGCCTGATTGCTCTGGCTAAGACTTCCAATACTATGTTGAACAGGAGGGGTGAGAGTGGGCATCCTTGTCTAGCTCCTTTCTCAGGAAGAATGCTTCCAGCTTCTGCCCATTGAACAAAATGTTGGCTGTGGGTTTATCATACATGGCTCTTACTGTTTTGAGTAGTCTTCCTTCTATGCTTAGGTGCTCAAGAGTTTTTATCAAGAAGGGATCCTGTTTTTTGTGGAATTTTTTTTCTGCATCTAATGATATAATCATGTGGTTCTTGGTTTTACACCTATTGATGTGCTGAATTACGTTTATGGTCTTGCAAATGTTGAATCAGCCCTGCATCCCAGGAATGAAGTTCACTTGGCCATGGTGGTTGTATTTAGGATTTTTGCATCTGTGTTCACCAGGGAGATTGGTCTGTAATTCTCTTTCCTTGTTGGGTCTTTGTCAGGTTTGGGTGTCAGTATGATGTTGGTTACACAAAGTGAGTTGGAGAGCATTTCCTCTTTTTTGATTGCCTGGAAAGCTTTCAGTAATATTGATATCAATTCTACCTTGTATGTCTTTAGAACTCAGCTGGAACCCATCAGGTCTGGGACTTTTTTTGGTAGGTAGCTTTCATATAACTGAGTCAATTTCCTAGATTGTTATTGGTCTGTTTAGAATTTTGATTTCCTCTTGTTTCAACCTTGGGAGGCTATATGATGTTAGAAAGTGCTCCATTTCTTTTAGGTTTTCTAGTTTATTTGCATCCTGGTTTCTATGGCAATCTCTGATAATCTTTTAAATCTCTTCAGGGTGAGTTGTGACTTCACCTTTTGCTTTTCTAATTGTGTTTATCTGTGCTTTTTATTTTTTAAAGTAAATCTGGCTAAGGGTCTGTCAGTCTCATATATGCTTTCAGAGAATGAGATTTTTGTCTATTTTTTTTCTATTTTCCTATGATATGTTTGTCTGCCCTGCAGTTGCAACTTTATCTTGGCTATCTGGATTCTTCTGCTGAAATTAGTATTTTGGTCGTCTTGCCTTTCCAACTTTCTTTGGTATGATGTTAGGCTGTTTACTTGTAATCTTTCTGTTTCCTTGATGTGTGTGTGCAATGCTATGAATTTTCCTCTTAATACTGATTTCATGGCTTCCTGGAGATCCTGATGTGTCTTCATTTTCATTTGTTTCCAGGAATCTTTTTATTTCTGTATTGATTTCTGTGTTGACCCAGAAGTCATTCAGCAGCATTTTGTTTAGTGTCCATGCTTTTGGGGGGATCTTGGTGGTGGTGACATTTATTTTTATTCCACTGTTATCTGAGAAGAGGCATAGTATTTTTTCAATCTATTGGAACTTGTTCATGCTTGATTTGTGTATGAGAACGTGATTAATTTTGGAGTATGTTCCATGTGTTGATAAGCAGAATGTATACTCTGTAGTTTTTGGGTGACGAGTTCTGTAGATGCCTATTAAGTCCCTTGATGATCTTTCTAGAGCTGTTAGTGGGGGTATTTAATTCTCCAGTTATGATTGTGTGAGAATCTATGTCCTCTCTTAGTTTACTTAATAGTTGCTTTATAAAATATGGTGTTGCTATGTTGGGTGCATATATGTTTAGGGTGTATTTCTTGCCGCTGGATTGAGACTTTTATTATTATGTAGTGTCCTTCTGTATTCTTTTTAACTTTTATCAGTTTTTTCTGATATTACAATAATTCTGATATTGCTATAATTACCCCTGCTTTCTTTCTTTCTTTTTTTTCTGTTTACCTCTAAGTTCATTTTTCATTCTCCAACTTTGAGTTTACGGGTGTCCTTTGCAGTGAGATGAATTTCCTGGAGGCAGCAGATGGTTGGATTGTGCTTTTTCATCCAGTTTGCCACTCTATGTCTTTTCAGTGGTTCTTTTAGTCCATTCACATTCAGGCTGATTATTGAAATATGAGACTTTATCCCTGAAATAGGGCTATTAGAAGACTGCTTTGTTTTCTTTTAAGTTTTGCATTTATGTATCGGGCGTTTTCATTTCTGTGGGTGATCTGTATGCTCTGTTAATACTATGTTTGTTTTCTTTTGATGTGCAGGGCTGTTCTTTTTTTTCTGTGCTCAATGCCTACTTAAGCATCTCCTGAAGGACAGCTCTGGAGGCAACATATTCTTTTAAGAATTTCAATTCTCTGTCACTGATGAACTTAGCTTGGCTGGGTAGGAAATTCTTGGTTATCTTTGAGAAAATTAAAAATTGCACTCCAATTCCTTCTGACTTATAGTGTTTTTGCAGATAAATCTGGCACTATTCTGATTGGTCGTTCCTGGTAGGTAGTCTGATCTTTCTCTCTTACTGCCTTTAGGATTTTTCTTTCATACTTACTTTATGTAGGTGAATTACTATGTGTTTAGGTATTGGTCTTTTCATATGATGCCTTGTAGAAGTTCTCTGAATCTCTTATGCTTGAATGATTTTGTCTCTGGCAAGATGAGGAAAGTTTTCTTGGATGACCTCATGGAATGCTTGTTCCAGGGTGCTCTCCATTTCCCTTTCTTCTTCAGGAATACAAATCAGGTGTATGTTCAGCTTATTGATGCAATCGTACATCTCTCAGAGGCTTTGCTCCATCTTTTTGAGTTTTTAAAAATCTCTCTATATTTTTTTCTCCTGCTCTCTTGATGGTTTCTTTTGCTTTGCAGAAGTTTGTCTATATTTTTAACAGATTGGCTTAATTCCATATTTTGGTATTCAAGTTCTGAGATTCTCTCCTCTGCTTGGTTAGTTCTGTTTCCTATGCTTATTAGCTTATTATTTATTTTGAGATGGAGTTCTTTATTTCCATTATTTCAGAATAAGCCTTTTTGAAATTGGCCAACTCCTCTACAATTTCATTGAGCTTTGCTTCTTGTTTCTCTTGATTCTCGTTCATTATTGCCATCCAATTTTTGATTTCTGTAGCTGTCATCTGAGTCAAGTTATTCTGGGAGCGTTCCATTGTTTGTATTCAAATGGCTGTTTTTTGGGGTGCTGTGTCTTTAGGACTCTGGGAGTTACCTGTAGTTTTCCTTTGATTTTTCCTCATTTGTGACAGATGACTTTTCCTTTTCTATAATTCTACCACTTAGTGAGGGAGAAGCATTCGTTTCTGCTGCTTGCTCTGCCCTGTAGTTGGATACCAAAATTGCACGTTTTCTCTCTGCTAAACTAGACAAATTAGGTTTCAGCCTGAGCAGAGCTTTTGATTCTGTCCAAGCCTGAAACAGGATGGGGGATAGGACACCTAGAATCCCACCTCTGGTGTTGCTTTCTGGTTATGTAGCTGTCTCCCTACTTGGAAAGATGTCACCATGGCAGTAATAGAGAGCAGATTCATTCCCCATTAGCAGGTTCTGTTACTGCCAGTTTCCTCTCTGCTGCTAAACTTCCCAGGCTAGATTCTCCACCCCCTGTTGTGTGTGATTGATGGTCAGTGGCAGGGAAGGGGGAAGGTGACTCAATTCAGCACAGAATAGTTGCCCCCAGCTCCCCCATGATCTCAGCTCCTATGTGCGCCTAGCTCCTGGTGGTGGGATAGGGTGCCCTGGTTCCAGTTCTGCCTTTTTGTTCTTTGTGTGATCAAGGAGACTCTTGCTGGTTGTGGTGAGTTTCACCCCCTTCCCCAATATGTTTGGAGGAGTGAAACTTCCCACAACCAGCACTCATCTTTCTTCCTCTTCAAACAAATCTTCCTCTTCTGTGTGCATGCCTGCTGCCGGGCATTCCTGCAGGGTGTGGGGTGGAGGTGGGGGGGTGTAGGGATGAAACACCTGGAAATCCGTGCCTGCCATGTCTTTCTGGAGTCTTTGTACTCAGAGAGACCTTCAATAGGTTCACGATGCTCAACCTCTTCAAAAATACTCTCAGTAACCCCGTCTAAACATGGTGGAATCCCACTCTCAGTCTTGCCAGGTAAGAGTGGTGCCATCTTGGATCCTCCCCAATAGTATATTTTTTCTTAAATTTGCTTTTTCTCTTAAATGTGCTAATACTCTTACTCGACTTTTTTATTTTTAATTATATTTTGTTGCCTTCAGCTCTTAAAATGTAAACAGCAGTCTTATTCTGTTCTAATTTTTTTCTTCTACTTCCAAAGTTTCATAAACCCTAATATTTCTACAAAGTTACACTGTTTTGTAACAACATTGTTCCTATCAGTTTTTGTTTTACTTCTGCAGTTACATATTTTAAATGCTCATTTCCAGTCTTTTCATGAATTTCTTTAGTCATATTTAATTGCCTGATGTTAGATATATAGCAATTTCTTCAAGAAAATCTCACAAGAACAATATTACCAGAGTTATTGCGTGTTCAAAATGGTTTAGTTGTATTGTTTATAACAGAGGCAAAGGCGCCTGGTTGTAAACTTTACTTTCTAACTTGGTACCTTGTAAATGTTGCTCAAACACCTTCTGAGTGTTGCTATAGAGAAATCTGAAGCTATACTCACTTTTTATATACAGGATAATTTTATAATATATCTTCAAGAATGATGCACTATTGATAGGAAATAGAAGAATAACTGTAACTCTGAAAAAGCAGGTGTAAACCAGGACTTTCCATGTCAAATTGGAATGCTTGAATACTTAACTTTTTAGTGGCTTTCATATATGTGCATCTGATTTGATTTTCCTTTGGAACTTAAATTATGTGGATTTTGGCTTTTTTTGACCCTGTATATTTTAATTATTTTATCTCTATTTAAAGCATTTGAAGCTTAAAGTACTTAAGGCATTTAAACATTTCCATTCTATTTCTTCTCACTATCCCTTATTTTATTTTCCAGTGGTTAGTCTCTTTTTACACCTTCCAATTTTGTCTTTTTTATTAATGTGTTTGTGTGGTTTTTTGGCTTATTTGTATATGTGCATGCATATGTGTGTATGTATGAGTTCTGGCAACTCATGTTTCATGTTCACTTGTCATTTCTTTGCTAAAATTTTTAAATTTTAATGGATAAAGAACTGTGTCTATACCAATAAAAATAGAATTCACATTGAAATAAACACCATAGTGCTTAAATAAATATCACACCAACTATTGGAGTCATACAAATAAACTCACAGAAACATAATCATATACACAAGCAGTCATATAACTGTACATACAAATCTATTTTCTACTGACAGGAATATGCTTTATTTTCAAGTTTCCAAGTAAACTTAGTAAAGTTTACTATGTATTAGGTGATAAGAAAAGTTCAATAAGAACCCAATACAAAATGATTCAGACATCTTTTTGCTGATCATAGTATAATAAACCAGACATTAATAACTAAAGTAACCATAAAATCTTTGCAATTAAAACTCTCTCCTAAATGACTCTTGGCTATAATAAAAAATTAAATTGCAATTATACAACAGAGAATAACAATAATTAGCACATTCTTTATCAGAATTCATGAGCTATGACCAAAACTACTCAGATAAAAAATTTATAGTCTTATAAGCTTCTATTATTAAATGAGAAAAATTTTTTTAAAAAACAACAGAACTTTTAGCACAAGAGCTTAGTAAAAGAACAGTACAATTTATCTTAGGAAAGCATATAAAAGGAATAAATATACTTAAAATCAGAGTCAATATATTGCAATAGTAAAATAAGAGTTGGTGAAAATTCTGAGTTAATTTTTTGGAGAAAAAAATAACTTATTGAATCAATAGTCCAACTATTTTTAAAGAAATGATAATTTAAGAATTATTCTAGAGCATCTCAAAAGTGAAAGTATTTCCATTTTTGAAAATGTGATTGAGTTTCGTTTAGCTATATCTTACAATGAGGCCTACCCTGAATTTCCTTTTAAAAACAGACTCATTTCCACAACATTTTCTTGTCCTTAATTTCCTTCGTTTGCAGAATACTTATTACCTTGTAACATACTATATAATTTATTTGCTTTCTAGCCTCATATATAAGGTCCACAATAGTGAAGATCTTATCTGTTTATTCAATAGAACAGTTCATAGTATATAGGAGGCGTTAAAGAAATATGGTTTGGATAAATGAATCAAAGTAATTCAGCCTTCATGACAACAATAATAACAAAGTAAAATTCTTAGTAAAGCATAAAAATAGACAATGTTATTGTTTATTCTTCACAATTCACAATGAGAAAACAGAGATAAGGAATTAAAGTGATTTCTCTAGCATTTCAGGGTCTTATTGATGGAACAAAGATTACAGCTTATAGGTTCCTGGACAGTTTGTTGTTTCACTCTCTATATGGCCTTTCTTGTCCCAGAGCTAAGCACTTAATTTTTAATTCTCATCTCTCTGACATATCAGATTCTAAATTTGTCCCTACATAAGGTAACAATTCCAAAGCAAAGGAGAGTGAGTATGTTAGTGACTTGTCATTACTGGTTAGTAGCACAGGTGTTATTATTTGCTCCCCACTCTTGGTTTATTCAAAGGTATAAACCAAAAGAATAATCAGCTAACTGGGGTCTCCAGAGTTGGCTCCTCCACCAGTGTTTTACTTTTTAATTATAAAATCTTCTTAAGGTATTAAATAATAAATCTTTCTGCTAAGTTTTTGTGAGTCATCTCTTGCTTGAGTTCATCTTCTAGTAGTTTTCTCAAAAAGGCTCTTGTAAACATTGTTTTCTAAACCTTACTGTTCAAAACTGTTTGTAGCTGTTGGATTAAACTTTGTTTTCTTGAATATTTTATGTGTCACTTCATTGTCTTCTGAAATGAAATGTTATTGTGAAAAAGTCTGACACCAAACTCATTTTCTTCTTTTTTTAGGTAACTTGATTTCTTTGCATATCTGACCAACACATTATTTCTTTACCTTTAAAATCCATTATGTTTCTAGGATACGTTTTCAGAGTAATTTTCTCTTCAGATCATGAACCATTTCAGTATGTAGAATCAAGTCTGTTAAAAAAAAAATTCAGCAATCTTTTCTTGAATTGTATTTTAAATTTGTTTCATTGTTTATATTCTTTTTCAGAAGTCTCCATTTATGCTGAATTTTATTGCTTATACCTATTATCTATATTTTTATTTTCTCTGCCATTTTTTTGCTCTTTCTCTGATTTCATTCGCATTTTATTCTTTACCATTTATTTTCAGTTTATTTTCAGTAAGTCTCTCACTGATATCACTATTCTCCACTGATTTCCTTATATTTTTGTGTTCATTTTTTAAGTGATTTGGATGTCTTTGTTTTTTTTCTCCGAATTGTGCCGATTTCTGTCTCATAGCCTCTTTTTATGAAAATCATCCCTGATCTTTATCTTTCCCCCTAATTCCTTTATTTCTGATCTATAAGTTCCTATATAGATAGGATCTTTTATTAAAAGTATTAGGTTACAATTTTTATCTGCTTTGTGGTGAGATTAATTTCTTTTTTCTAATGAATCTTTCTCATCAGTTTTGTTCCTTTTTCATATCTTTTTCTTCTTGGATCATTGTATATGTTCTTGCTTATTTCTTTTGTTGTTACTCATATTGGAATGAGTTGGATTTTTCCAGGCTAAGGTTGGATGAACACTTATCCAAAATGCTGGGGTGTTTTGCATTTCATATTGTTTTGGATTTTGTAATATTTGCAGTTACAGAAGTCGAGCATCCCTAATTTGAAAATCCAAAATCTGAAATGTTTCACGTTGGCATAAAGAAGTTGTGGAATTTGGAGCATTTTGAATTTTGGATTTTAGATTAGGGAATATAGAACATTAAATTGTAGCCTTTATGAAGGAATACCACAAAACAGCTATATAAAAAAACTCTCTATTGTGCGTTTTTGCATTCTCCGTGTTTAGTAAAAATGTACTTCAGGTTTTTAATCTTTCTCTTGTATTAGTACTTTTCAGGGTTTGCTGTGCTTGTTTTCCAGTAGGATAATTCAGAATTAAGCTGTCACTATTTTCAAGGAGATGAAAATATCTCCTTTTTGAGTTTTTTAATATATCTGCTTTATGGTATTCCTTCATAAAGGCTATAATTTAGTATTCTATATTAATCATATATATGTTCCACCATAAATTTATATATTTATAAATTTATAAATATATTTATAAAAGTAGTTGGAAACTGCTACAAACATTCCGGAATGTTTGTAGCAGTTTCCAACTACTTTTTGTCCGAGGATATATTTAAGGTCTTTTCCCAGAAAGACTTCCTCCCATTTTATTCGTGCTGTGCTGTCTCCTTTTTATTTCTTAGGGTGGGAAAGCTGAATTTTCTTGGAAGAACAATTTTCAGGACTTCTTATTTTGAAGAAAGTGGGATTTATTAAAAAGACAGAAAGGCTCTCACAGTGGGAGGAGACACAAAGGGGTTACTGGGACTTTTTGTTTTTTTTAAGCGGGGGAATAAAAAGTGTATTTTATAGACATTGTCATGACAAGTTGTTTGTTCTTTGCTACAGAGACAGACTCTTCTCAGATACAGTGCCGCTATGAATTCCTCTGGGCCAGCTGACCTCCTTTGTTTCTGCTAACTACATCCAGAAGAATCTCTGCTGCCAACCATGCTTTCCCTGTTCCCCTGCTGATTACTGCAATCAAGGCACATGGCCTCTGGTCTAAGGTAGACTCATCACTTTCTTTTTTTTATCTTTATTTTAAAGATGTGGAGATGTGGGGTACATTCAGGGTTAGGTATACAAATATTCATTATGCATGTACCCTTGTTGGTGAGGTGTGCCCCCTTCCCCTGACAGTTTCCCACTACTGCCAATCCCTTTCTTATAGTATTATGATAATTGTTCAAGGTCTGCTTATGAGTGAGAACATAGGGTACTCTGTTCTTTGTCTCTGTGATAGATCACCGAATATGATAGATTGTAAATCCATCCAAGTTGCTGCCAAGTCCATATGTTTGTCCTTCTTTATGGCTGCATAATATTCCATTGTGTACATGTACCACATTTTTTTATCCAGTCCAGTTTTGATGGGCAGCATGGTTGGTTCCATGTTTTTGCCACTGTGACTAGAACTGCAACAAACATGTGTGTGCAGGAATCTTTTTGATAGAGTGATTTGGGTTACTCCAGGTATATTCCCAATAGGGGAATTGCTGGGTCATATGGAAGGTCAATTTCCAGTTCTTTCAGAAATCGCCGCACCGTCTTCCAAAGAGGTTGTACTGGTTTGCATTCCCACCAGCAGTGTAGAAGCATTTCTTTTTCTCCGCATCCTCGCCAGCATCACTTTCAACAAGTAAATAATTACGAGTGAATTCTGAGATCTGTTGTTGGCATCTCTCTACCCCTCACTCCCATGGTCTCTGCCCTGCTTAGTCTCAGCTCTCTCTGACCTCTGCCTGACTCAGAACAGATCCCATTGAAGTTGTAGTAGACGAACATTGTGCTTTATCTTCAGAATAAAGCTGCCACTTGTGAAAATCTGTTACGCTCAGGCCCCTTGGCACTACTAAATGGCGTTTTCTGCATGGCTTTTGCCAATTCTTAGATCTTTGTATATTTTGAATTTGGCAGAATTTTCTTTCTCTTAATTTCATTAAAAATAGAGTTTGTGTGCATGTGCTCTTTTTATTTTTCATGTTGCTTTGTATGTCTTCCAGGAAGAGAAGGGAAAAAAATTCTGATTCAACATGGTTAACAAGCCCATCTCAGTTTGTTCACAACACTTCTTAGAATTAGCATCTCTTCCTAGCTATTTTCTTGGTGATAAAGAAATGATGATGCTTTCCACACTGTTACATCTAAGTGCTCTGTTAATGTCTGTTGTTGTGCATATACAAAATAAGTTTTCCAAGACAAACATACTTATTCTTTGTTATCTCTGAAGATTTATAATAATCCAACTTTAAATATTTATACTTTCCCTGTAGAAGAAATCAGAATCACCCTTTCTCATGAAATTACTGTCATTTGAATTAAACATTACACCTGTAAATCCTGTGTTTCTAAACTCAATTAATGGAAACAAAGATATTTCGGACAATATATATTGATATGCTATCCCTGATGGATTTAAGTTGGAAGAGAGAATCAAATTTAGAAAGACCCTAAATCTCTTCTTTCTTTCTTTGTAATTGAAAAGAAAAGTATCAAGAAATTAACCTAGATCATGTCTGTTCTGCATGATCATCAGGGACTAAATGAGAAAAAGTTATTATAATGCAAGACAGTAAATTTGAAAAGAGATCTATTGGAATTCACTGCAGTTTGGCAATCATATTTTCATCGGCAAGAGAGAACAGACCATTCACAAACCCCTGTCACTTTAGAAAACCCCAAATGGTGGTGGTCTGCTATGGTAGGAAAAAATTACTGGTCTTGTCATGGAGACATTATTTAATGTCTCTGAATATCATTCATCTCACTAGGGGTTATTTGGAAGATTAAAAAAAAATAACATATATGTTGCAAAATATATAGTAGATCTTTTAAGTTGGCAACTACTATTTTGTGGAAAGGGGTGAAAAGAACGCTGTTCCTCCACCCACAAGAGAAGCAGCTGCATTTGTTGGATGTTGTAGTGTATCCTGCGAATTTTCCTCGTGGTGACTGACACACTCATTCCCCCAACTGCTGGGACTTTTGGCTGCTGACAGATCACAGCTAAGCTCAATAACTGATTGATGAGGAGTTCAAAGGCCCAGTCCCTGGTCCCTTACCTCAACATGGCGTCTCTGAAGGGCTGTCCTGGCTCCAGAGCTCTCTGTGTGTGGTCTGAGACCTCTGCTGCTACAGTACTGCAGTTAAACTTCTCCCTCTGTCCTATCTTGCCTTCGTCACACCCTCACAGGTGCTGCTCCTGAGAGTGTTCCCTAGTAAATTTCCTTTCAGCAAATCTGTCTCTGAGTCCGGGTCCAGGACACCTAACCATGAGAGTGTGACTTGAAGAATGCTGAAATTTCTCTCCACTGACCTACCTGAATGTCAGATATTAGGGTCCATCACTCATTCATTCAACAGCCACTTCTCTTTGTTGAAGTCCTGCTACATGTCAAGCACGGTGCATCTTTTTCTTCTCCTTTTTTAAACATGTCTTTTCTGGGTAGAATGAGGCACTGCTCTTAAGCAAGAACAAAACATTCTAACACGTTGGCAGCAGTGAGATTTTCTGTCTTTTACAATCTGTCAGCAAGTAGGAAACTTTCTGTCAGGTTTACTAGAGAACATTCGCTAAGTAAAAGAAATACACATTCGATTTATGCTGAGACAAATAATGTAACAGCATGAATAAATTATGAAAATACGCTATTATAACACAGGCGGTACATTAGAATAACAGATGCAAGCTTGTTTCGTGAATTATGAAATGATTCTCAAGTTATGTATGATTTCATTCTCAAGCTGTTCATTGTATCTTTTCTCCTATTTCATTTGATTTGAAAGCATGTTTTTCTAAATGGAAACTGGTTTATGCTCTAAAATTAGAGGCAGCAGGGTGAAATGAGAAGAGCATGGGTTTTAGTGTAGAAAAGATTTGGGGCTGAATTCCTTTGCCACTTTATATTTGTGACCTTGGGGAAATTACCACATTCTTTGAGCCTTGGCTTTCTTATGAGTTAAATGAGGATACTGATACCTACTCCAAGGCATTTTAAAGATAATTAAGGGAAAAACAATAATACATGTAAAAAGTACAATGCCACTTTAAAAGAACTCAATAAATAATGATAATTATTGTTATTATTCTAGTATCTTGTTCATATTCGAGCACCTCATTATACAATGAAATGCATCACTAATACCTGTGAATTCAAGGCTTTGTAATATGAGCATTTGATTTGAGGGGGTCACAGAACAGAAAACTCTTATTTAGACCAACTGATTCAAGATTGTGAGGATTAAATGAATTGACATAAGTATAAGCACATAAGAAAAAAATCAGCTTTTTATAGTACTAAATGAGTACATCCTTCAAATAACACTTTATGAAGCACATAGGCACTTGAATTTTTCTTGATCTAAATAAACATTTTATTCTACTGTTAATACTATCAACCTTTTTTATTCATTTAAAAGGAAAGCAGACGTTTCTAATAAATGTTCTAACCTGGTCATAGATAAGTGGAGCCAGGACCATGTCTATATATTGAGTAGTTAAACTTTATAAAATTAAAATAGAAAAATTATTGAGCATATCTTTGACTGCAGTGAAACTTAAAGAGAAATGTAGTTCATACTTTTTTCCTGACCTCTGCAGCAGCTAATACCTTCTTTGAGTTTTCACAGATAGGAAAAAGCTATCTTGAAGATACCTCAGTTGGCTCTAGACCAAATGTCTTCGCATAAACTAAGAGTGGGGCTCAATTCATATCCAAGGTTCTGGATGAAAAAATAGGTTTCTTTTTAGTGCCTGCCAACTTGTGAATTTTGAGATTTATTTTTTAGAAGGCCATTTCTAGTAAACAGAAAGAGCCAGACCTTGGTGCACCTTGATGTGGTCACTCTAGTCACAGACCAGGACGAAAGACTTAGATACGGCTTCGTGCCAAAAGGACCATCCTGAAATATATAACAAGTTGCCTTCCCTTGGAGCCACAGAGATTCATATATCTTTATCTTGTCATACTTCAAAACTCTTCGGTGACTGTGAGTAGCATGAAAAGTAAACGATTGGTAGTAACCATGTGTGAGAATTTTTCATCTTACATGGGCCACATTTGCAATGGTTCCTGAAGAAGAAAACATTCTTCGTCATATATATATGTGCACGATGGAGTCTTTATTTTCCAATCTTTGGGTGGTTATTAGGATGCAGGTTAGAGTTCAGCACAGTACCAAAATCATCAGCAGCGAGGAGGCCCCACCCTACACTGGTGGGAGGAGTCTCATGGTAGCTGAGGGACCTGCAGATGCCAGGGATGTGGTCATGGGGAAACCCAGCTGGCAAGATGACAATGAGGGCCACAACACAAATCCCATGTGGGCACAGGTGATACAAGATTTGTCTACTTGTGACAATGGCTTCGTCTGGTAAGGTCAAATTCACAGGGAAGGAAGGCAAATGTGAACCTTGCAGCTTTGTTTTAAGGACTTTGTTACTCAACTGAGTTCCTTTAGGCAAGTCTTTTATTTATTTATTTTTGAGTCAAGGTCTCACTCTGTCACCCAGAGTGCAGTGACATGATCATGGCTCACCATAACCCCGACTTCCTGCGCTCAGGCAATCCTTCTGCCTCAACCTCCTGAGTAGCTGGGATTATAGGCACACACCACCATGCCCAACTTGCTTTTTTAAATTTTTTCATAGAGACGAGGTCTTGCTATATTGCCCAGGCTGGTCTCCAAATCCTGGGCTCAAACAATTCTCCCACCTCAGCCTTTCAAAGTGCTGAGATTACAGGCATGAGCCACTACACCTGGCCTAGGCAACTTACTTTAAGTAGTCATGACTGCTTTACCAAGCGGAGCATAACACAGTTAGAAAGATGCTGAAAAACATGAAGTGCTACATAAACATAAGTTATTACCATTATAATTTAATTCATTTTTAGAAGCTTTTAAATGTCAAAGATATTTAATTGTTTAATTTTCTTCTTCTAGTCTAACATAGGATTGAAAATGCCCTTTCTGAGGTAAAGGGCAGGAGCTTCTTGTCTATTCCTAGAATTCTTTTTTATAAACAGCTAATGGGGATGCTATCAGAGGGGCCATATAACTGGTTGAAAAGCACTTTAATAGACCTTTTCTGAGGAGAAAATATTGGCAGTTATTGGAAAATGAGCACAAATTCTGCTTATTTTTTAAAAATTACTACTCGCTCTAAGTAGAGGAGCTGAGAACAGAGAGCCTTATTTATGAATACAAAGGGGAGCATTTTTTTCTTTCTTCCTCCTACAAAGGCTCCTGAATCAAACTGCATTCAGTTTTGCAGATGAATGGTGACCCATTTCAAGGCTCACCTTTCCCCTTCCAGGGAATTGAGAGAGTTAAGTTTCGTATTGTTGGAGTAAAACAACTTACTGATTAAATAGAGTTGAAGTCAAAGTACCACCTAAAATCACTTTCACTCCTTGACCCTCTGTTCTGTGCTGAAGAGAGAAAATGACACGTTCATCTGTGGATGAACAGATAGTGCTATCCTATGATGATTAGTTCCTTCAAGTTTTCTTAATAGTTTATACAAAAGTTTGAAGAAGCTACTAAAAAAAAAAGCTTCAGAAAGTGTGTTTGTTTAAAATGCCTCTGTTCCCTCTGACAAAACTGCTAATTACAAGGAACATTCAACATGAGATAATTGACCATTGTGTCACATATTGATGATTGTCTAAGCATTGTCCAAACCCCTGCTTACTGGCTGATGGAAGAAAGCTTCAATCACAGAAACTAAAAAAGCCCAGACACTCACTGTCCCAGATGGCTTGTAATTAGGATATGGACATAAATGTAATCTTAGTTATTTGAGTTGAGGTTAAGTTTCCTTCCTTAAAATAATTAAAAATGCCCAAGAAGAGGCTTCTCTGTTTCTTCTTACATGGGACAATGTTGAAGAGGATGCAGTGCTTGAAGCTTCCGCAGCCATCCTGTGATAATGAGGACAAGAGGCAAGAGAATTGTTGGGGAGGTTGATCCAGAGATCTACTTTCACTGAACAAACACTGGAATAACCTAGACATATTATTTCAGAGGAAGCATTTGGCAAGGAATTATTTGCATTCAAAAGGAAAAGGCAATTGATGATGGTGATATATTTTATTGATGCTTGGATAATTGCAAGAATAGTGAAGATATTTGCAAAATGTCATTTCTCCAAGGTGAAGCCTAGGAGAAGAAATAGGTGAAGGTTTGTAGATAATGAATATTTTAGAGACTTCAGTTTTTGTGTTGAAAGTAAGTTATCTGAATAATGATGAATGTATTGAATATTGACACATCCGCCATTTTCTCTGATTTGGCTCCAAATATGATGACCCCAGAACCACTACCTTTCAACCCAGGGAACAATAGAAGGTTCATGCTTAATGGATCTGACCTGATCTATGAATATGGGTGTTTTGAAGATGCATCTACAAAAGGCAAGATTTCCTCTTGATCTCTCTACTGTGTGGTTTACCACAAACAAGCCCATTTAAGCACACATGGCTTCTAATGAGCTTTAACAATAATTTATTTCTAAATATCACAGAATGAAAAAAGATAACTTTTCATTTGGGGCAAGTGTCTAACAATAGCAACAACAATAAAACCAGAGACAAAACAAACAAGCAACAAAAGGAACTCAGAGAAAACAGGTTGAATACAGGCACCAGAAGACAAGGGCAAAGATACTTATAACTTATAACTTTGGAGTATATTATATATAAAAATGAGAGGAGAGTACTATTAAAATAAATATTTAATCACCCAATATGTTTGTTTTAGGAGTAAAGATGCTTAGAAATTGTAAATCTAATAGTAGAAAATATAATCAATAGAAGAGTCATTGAAAAAACATTCCAGAAAGGAAAAAGTAAAAGGATACACACCAAAAAATGGCAAATGGGAGACAGGAAAGACTGTAGGAAGTTCAAATTATGAAATTTGCAGAAAGGTAACAAAAAATGAATGGGAGAAAATTACTCAAGAAAAAAAAAAATCTCAGTTTTTAAGCAAACATCCCAGAACAGTAGAACAGTTAAGTTCTAGACTGAAGGCCCAGTGAGTAACTGTCTAATGACTGGAAAAGAGTGTCACATAATGATCACACTACAGCAGAGAATGACTGGGCATTGGTCCAGTTATTTTAGTTCTTTTTCTATTAGAACGTAACAGTGAGGACATGTGATGATTAGAGGCAGTGTAAGAGTAGTTAAAAATGTAGTCTTGAAATTGTATGCATCTGAATTAAAGTCTTGACTCACCAAGACTGTTCTGTGTATGACTTTGAGAATGTCACTCAATCTCTCTAATCTCAATTTTTTTTAATGCAAAGTGGAGATAATTAAGAAGTAACAAACAACAATGAAAACAATAGTAATACATTTTGCTGTTGCTCTGAAGATTAAATAAAATAACCTAATGTAAAATACTTAGTCCAGAGTGTGGAACATCTGAACACTAAAAATGTTAGTTATTATTATTGATAATAGATATTTTCTTTTTATGCCAGTTGATTCTGTTCAACAGTTATGTTTGAATATAATTCATAATTTGATTTTAATATAATGTATATCAGGAAATAATCATTTTAGCAATAATCATTTTGAAATAATAAAGACATATTTACATATTCTATTGGCATTGGTTTTGACACTGTTTTGTTACTATTCCTGAGTCAGATACTATTTTCTTTTATTTTCTGAGCTTATAATACAATTGCAAGAATAATATATTACAACTGAGCACATTTACCTTCATCACCCATGTTTGTCACTGAGCTTCTAACACATTTTCCTTCACATTTCATTAATGTGTATAACAATTTATCACCTCTGAGAAAGAAATGGCATGTGATCGTATTGTTTGGCAATTTAACACATCTTTTCTCTTCTAGTACTGGGATGCTTTTATTTTCAGTGTGAATGAAACACAGTTTGGAATAAAAATATCTAATGTTAGTTCAAACTCTGAACTATCAACTTGCACTTGAACAATGGATGTTCCACATTTTAGTGGGGCCAGTGGTCTTGGTTGGGACCCAACTTCCATCCTCCACTTTTTCCTCTTCAGTCACCTTCTAATGACTGGCTTTAGGGTGGTTATTTGTACTGGTTCGAGCTAAAGAGAAATAACTTAAAAGAGGCAGAAGTCGTTGTAGGGAGGTCCTGGGAAAGCTTTATAAACTGGATAAACTCCGTGTGAGTCTTTTGGGCTTTGTTCTTTTATCTTCTCTCTGCCTATAACATGTTACAAAATGCCTAGAGGTGGAAAGCTTGTAATCATAGTAAATCTGTATCAATAAGGTAATGAGTTAGGGTACCTTGATGGTACCAGTTTTGAAGCATTTACCTGCTGAATTTCTTAAGCAAGACAACCAAGCAAAGCAGACAAATACTCTTTTTTTTCTTAAGGTTATTAAGTGGACCTATTTTATTTTATTTTTTTATTATAAAGATGTGGGGTACAATTCAGGGTTAGGTATACAAACATTGATTATGCAAGTACCCCTGTTGATAAGATATGCCCCTCCTTTCCCTATCAGTTTCCCTCAACTGCCAATCCCACCCCTCGCCCTCCACTGACAGTTTCTCATTACTGTCAATCACTTTCTTATAGCATTATAATTGTTCAAGGTCCTCTTATCAGTGAGAACATATGGAACTCTGTTCTTTGTTTCTGTGATAAATCACTGAGTATGATTGACTTCAAATCCATCCAGGTTGCTGCAAAGTTCATATATTTATCCTTCTTTATGACTGTATAATATTCCATTGTGTATATGTACCACATTTTTTTATCCAGTTCTACTTCAATGGGCAACATGGTTGGTTCCATGATTTTGCTATTGTGAACAGAGGTGTAACAAACAGACATGTGCAGATATCTTCTTTGTAGAATAATTTGATTTCCTCCGGGTATATTCTCAATAGGGGAATTGCTGGGTCATATGATAGGTCAATTTCTAGTTCTTTCAGAAATCTCCAGACTATTTTCCAAAGAGGTTGTACAAGTTTGCATTCCCACCAGCAGTGTAGAAGAGTTCCTTTTTCTCCACATCCTTGGCAGCATCTGTTGTTGTTTGTTTTATTAATGATGGCCATTCTTACAGGGGTTAGGTGGTATTTCAATGTGGTTTTGATTTGCATTTCTCTGATGATGAGTGAGGCTGAGCACTTTTTCATGTGTCTGTTGGCTGCCCATATATCTTCTTTTGAGAAGTGTCTATTCATGTCTTTTGCCCACT
>CAUYQG010126236.1:0-25864 GCA_963574415.1 Tarsius wallacei | reverse complement strand
TTGTTTTATTAATAATGGCCACTCTTACAGGGGTTAGGTGGTATCTCAATGTGGTTTTGATTTGCATTTCTCTGATGATTAAGGAGGCTGAGCCCTTTTTCATGTGTCTGTTGGCTACCTGTATATCTTCTTTTGAGAAGTGTCTCTTCATGTCTTTTGCCCACTTTTTAATGAGGCTGTTTGTTTTTTTTTTTCTTTTCAGTGCTTTTGAGTTCCTTGTAGATCCTAGATGTTAGGCCTTTGTCAGATATACAGTTGGCAAATATTTTTTCCCATTCTGTGGGCTGTCTCCCTTCTCTCTTGATGGCTTCTTTTGCTTTGTAGAAACTTGTCAGTTTGATGGGGTCCCACTTGTCTATCTTATTTCTTATGATGTGGGAACTTAAGGTTTTGATCAGGAATTGGTTGGTTGCCAGTGCCAATTTCCATAAGAATGTCTCCTGCATTTTCTAAGGTTCTAATAGTTTGAGGGTTTATGTTTAGGTCTTTGATCCATTTAGAGTTAATTTTTGCGTATGGTGATAGGTAGGGATTCTGTTTCAATGTTCTGCGTGTGATGAGCCAGTTTTCCCAGCACCATTTACTAAATAGGTTCTTCTCTCCCCAGTGGTTGTCACTGGATGCTTTGTCAAAGATGAGTTGTTTGAGAAATTGAGTCTTTGCTTCCAGAATCTCTATCCTGTTCCATTGGTCTGTGTGACTGTTCTTGTAGCAGTATCAGGATGTTTTGATTACTGTAGCCTTATAGCAAAGATTGAAGTTTGGAAGTGTGATACCTCCTGTTTTCAAAACCATATTTTCTTAATGAATGCAGCTTTACAGTAAACACTAACATTAGGTGAAGTGATTTCCCCCATTTAATTTCATCTTGTAAACATTGTCTTAGCTGTTCCAGTTCCTCTTTTCATTTTAAATTTAGAATAAGTTTGTTTATGCTTAAAGGAAAACCTTGCTAAGATTTTGATAAGAATAAATTAAATTCATAAGTATTTATAAAAGACCTTGTGAAATGAATGAAAACACAATAGACTGAAATAAAATATTTGCAGACAACAAATAACTAAGGATTCATATTTTAAAACTGTAAAGAATTCTCAAAGCTCAAAAGTGAAAAAAATTAATTAGAAAATGAGCAAAAGTTCTGCACAGACATTTTATTTAAAGGGAAGTATTTTATGCATATATACATTTACATATATGCATAAAACAAGTACAGGAAAAGGTGTCCAATACTATTATCCTTCAGGAAAATGCAAATTGAAACCAAATGAGATATCACTATACAGTGATCAGGATGACTGAAATTAGAAAAGAGTGACACTACCTAATGTTGGCAAAGACAGACAATAACTGAGTAATTCAAACATTTTTTAAAAGACTATGAATTGTTCAGCCACTATGGGAAAGATTATGGGAGTTTCTTATAAACTAAACATGCAGTTACCATTATGAGCCAGCAATTGCACTTTTGGATGTTCCTCTCAGAGAAATAAAAATGAATATTCACGCTAATACCTGTAGACCAATGTTCATAGTAGTCTTTTTTTATACTAGCAACACACACATACAAAACCTCCCTTCAAAAGATGAATGCCTAAACAAAGTGAGGTATACCTATATCATGGAATACTACTCAGTGTTTTACTCAGTAATAAAATGGATGAACTATTGATATACACAACAACTTTCATGTATCTCCAGGAAATGATGTGAGTGAAAAAAAGGCCAATTTCAAAAGGTTACAATATTATGTGATTTCATTTATGAAACTTTTTTTGCTTTGTTTCATTTTTGTTTTAGATTCAAGGTGTACATATGCAGGTACTTACATGGGTATATTGCATAACGGTGGGGTTTGAGCTCCTACTGAGCCCACCTCCCAGGCAATGGGCATGGTACCCGAGGGGTACTTTTTAATACTTACCCCTTCCCTCCATCCTTTTTTTTGGAGCCCACAGTGTCTGTTGCCCCCATTCGTAGACCCATGTGTACCCAGTGTTTAGCTTCTACTTATAAGTGAAAACATTCTATTTCTGTGATAATTCACCTAGAATGACAGCCTCTGTCTGCATCTATGTTTCTGCAAAGAACAATATTTCATTTATTTTTATGGCTGCATAGTATTCCTTGGTGTCTATGTACCATATTTTCTTTATCCAATCCACTATTGATGAGCACCAAGTTGATTCCATGTTTTTGACATTGTGAGTAGTGCTGCAATAAACATAGAAGTTACAAGACGTATTTTTGGTAGAATGATTTATGCTCCTCTGGGTATAATCCAGCAGTGGGGTTGCTGGGTTGAATGTTAGCTCTATTTTTAGTTATTCAAGAAATCTCCCCACTACTTTCCATAAGAATTGAACTAGCTTACATATGCTCTAATAGTGTATGAGAAGTCCCTTTTTTCCATAACTTTGCCATCATCTGCTGTTTTTTTGTTTGTTTATTTGTTTTTTGACTTTTTAGTAATAGCTATTCTGACTAGTGTGAGCTGATATCTCATTGTAATTTAGGTCTGCATTTCTCTGATATTAGTGATGTTGAGTATTTTTTCATATGTTTGTTGGCTGCTTGCATGTCTTCCTTTGAGAAGTGTCTGTTCATGTCTTTTTCCCACTTTTTAATGGGGTTGTTTGATTTTCCTGTCAATTTGTTTGAGTTTCCTATAGATTCTGGATATTATACTTTGCCAAATGCATAGTTTGAAAATATTTCCCCCCATTCTGTAGGTTATCTACTTACTCTGTTGATGTTTCTTTTGCTATGCAGAATATTTTTAGACAAATTTGTTCCACTTGTCAACTTTGTTTTCTTCTGCATTTTCTTTTGAGGATTTGGTCATGAATTATTGCCAAGGCCAGTGTCCTGAGGAATGTTTTCTAGGCTTTTCTCTGGGATTTTTATTTATATTTAAGTCACAAGTCCATCTTGAATTAATTTTTATATATGGTGGTATGTAGAGATCCAGCTGCATTCTTCTGCGTATGGTTAGCCACTTTTCTCCCAGCATCATTTGTTAAATAGGGTGTACTTTGTTTTGTCAACTTTGTCTAAGATGCATTGGTCGTAGGACAGCAGTCTTATTTCCGTGTTCTCTACTCTGTTCAATTGGTCTGTGTATCTACTTTTGTACCAGCTCCATGCCGTTTTAGTTACTATAGCCTTGTAGTAAAATTTGAAGTCTGACATTGTGATACTTCCAGCTTTGTTCTTTGTGCTTAAGATTGCTTAACTATTCAGGTTCTTTTTTAAAAATGTTTACATAAATTTAATATTATCTTTTCTAAATCTATTAAAAATGTTGCTGCTAGTTTGATAGGGATTACATTGTATTCGTGAATTGCTTTAGGCAGTTTAGACATTTTGATGATATTTATTCTTCCAAATCATGAGCATGGAATGGTTTTTCCATTTGTCTTATTCATCTTTGATTTTTTTTCAGCTGTGTTTTATAGTTCACATTGTGGAGATCTTTCACTCTTTGGTCAGAGGTATTCTGAAGCTTCTGCCTGATACCAAAATATAGCAAAAACACAATAAAGAAAACTACAGGCTGATATTTGTGAAGAACATAGATGTGAAATCCTCAGCTATATAATAGCAATAGCACATCACAAATATCATTCCTTATGACCAGGTGGAATTTATTTTTGGGATGCAAGTTTTGTTTAACATATTCACATCAACAAATGTAGCCTACCACATAAACAGAAGTAAAACTAAGGACCGCATGATTATCTCTAGAGACATAGAAAAAACATTTGATAAAATCCAGTATACCTCCATGATAATCCTCAACCACCTACACACTGAAAAAACATTGTTCAAAATTATAAACACCATCCATGACAAACCTGAAGCCAACATCATACTTAATGGGCAGGAGCTGGAAGCATTCCTCCTAAGAACTGGAGCAATGCAAGTATGTCCACTCTTCCCACTCCTATTAACATACTACTTAAAGTTCTAGCCAGAGTAATCCAGCAAGAGAAAAAAATTAGGAGTATCCAAATACAAAAAGAAGTTAAATTATCTACCTTTACAAAGGGTATGATTTGGTATCTAGAAAACTCTACAAATTCCACCAAGAAACTCCTAGCACTGATAAAAGGCTTCAGTAAAGTCTTGGGATAAAAAAAAAAAAAAATCAATGCTCAAAAATCAGTTGCATTCCCTTATATCAACAACAAACAAGCTAAGAACCACATATAAAACAAAATTCCATTTATATTTTTGAAATGACTAAATTATAGAAATGGAGAACCAATTAGGGATTAGAGAGAGGGAAAGGAGGGAGGTAGCTATGACTATAACAGCATAACATGAGAGAACCTTGTGATGGAACAGTTCTGTATCTTGACTGTGGTTGTTTTCATTACATAAATCTACATCTGTAATTAAACTGCACAGGACTAAATACACACAAATATGAGCTTATATAAAACTTGTGAAATACTGGTAGACTGTATCACTAAACTTCCTGGTTGTAATGTTGAACTGAAGTTATACAAGATGATATCTTTGGGGTAAACTGAATGACAAGTATAGGGGATCAGCCAAAATTCTCTTTCACAGTTACATGGGAAACTACAGTTATCTTAAAATTAACAGTTTGCAAATCATAGTAGAGAGGAAATATAGAAAATGCTTAGTTTTTAATAGACTGAAATTTATTTTATATTTGGTATAATATAAAAATCAACAGCTATGTTCGCGTCACCTCAACATTCATTTATTATGAAAACTCTTGGCAAACAAAGATTGGAAAAAAACTTTTGTAACCTGATATGTGGTTTCTAACAATAAAAAAGTTCGTAAATGTATGAACTCTGCTTTAAATGAGGAACAAAACAAGGACGTCAGCTGTTTTAATTTCTACTAACATTATATTCAACATTTTGTATTGACTAGAGTCTAGCCAATACAAAAATATTAGAAAACAATATAAAAAGTGTAAGAACTGTAAAGAAATAAGAACTTTTTCCTCATTTCCAAATGATGAGTTTACTTACATTAAAAACCTAAGTGAACTTGGGGAGGGAATGTATAACAACTGATAAAAAAAATCAAGTAAAATGACTAGGTGCAGAGTTAATTACAAAAAGGTAGAAAGAACATTCTTATGCTCATGTAATTAACAAGTAGAAAATTAGTAGAAAATGATACCAATTTTCATATCAAGAAAAACACTAAGGTACTTCAAAATGTATCTAACACAAAGCATTCCAGCTGTTTTATAGAAAAATTATAAAAAATTTTGAAGGACAGAAAAGAAACTTCAAAGAAATGAAGTACTATATGTAAGAGATGATCATTTTCCTCCAAATTAATCTATAAAGACAAGTGATATTTTCATAAAAACCCAATTAGTTGCTCATGAAATTTATACACGAATCCATACATTAGTTTGAAACTATAAAAGACAAAATAAATATAAAATATTATTCCTGAAGTTGAGGGGCAATATGGGGCACTGTCCACCCAGAAATCAAGGCTTACTTATGATAATCTATGCTAATTGAGAGTATGGTGCTGGCATAGGCAGGAACAAAATCTCTTCTAGAACAAATGGGGAAGCCCAGAAATAGGCCTATGCTTATCGGTAAAAACACAAAGTGTGAAAAAGTGGCAAAAGTTGATATGTGACACAGGTGGCATTACAAGTCGTGGAAAAAATAAACTAGTTTCAATACATTGCTGTGGGACAGTTGGTTAACCATATAAAAATAAATAGAACTATATCCCAACCTCATACAGCAGGCAAAAATAAATTCCAGTGTTACAAACTTAAATATGAAAAATAAAACTTTGTAACTTTCATAAGACATATGACTGCATATTTTGTATAAAGTTTGGGTAGAAAAAACTTCTTAAGCAAGATACAAAGATTATAAATTGTACAGGGAAAAAATATGTAAATTTAACTGCCTTAAAACAAAATCTACAAAAAACACCACAAACAAAAATGTAAAAGATGAAGAAAACCTTGGTCTGGAAGAAGGTATTTGTCAGAATATGTCAAAGGCATTTGTCAAAGGTTAGCATTCAGAATTTATAAGAGTCCCTTAAAATCAATGAAGAAAATGAAAAACCACTCATTAGAAAAATATGAAAGTATATTTAAGAACAGTCCAGTCACCCAAGATAGAACCCAAAAGGCAAAAAAGTAAACTTCACAAGAAATCAGATGTGCAATAGATACACACACACACACACACACACACACACACACACACAGGCATGTTCCACGTAACAACATTTTGGTCTGCATATACAACAGTGGTCCCAACAGACTGCATATACAACAGTGGTCCCATAAGACTATAATGGAGCTGAAAATCTTCTATCGCCTAGTTAAGTCCCAAAGCAATGCATTATTCAGGTGTTTGTGTTGATGCTATAGAAACAAATATACTGCACTACCAGATGTGTAAAAGTCCAGAACATACAACCATATACAGTGCATAATACCTGATAATGATAATAAACAATTATGTTACTGATTTATATATTTACTATATTATACTTTTATAGTTATTTTATAGTATACCCCTTCTACTTATTAAAAATAAAAAGTTAACTATAAAACAGCCTCAGGAAGGTCCTTCAGGAGTTATTTCAGAGGAAGGCAATGTGATCTTAGAAGATGACAACTCCATGGCAATGCTATCATAGAAGATGACAACTCCATATGTGTTATTGTCGCAAAAGACCTTCCAGTGGGAAAAGATGTGGTGGTGGAAGGCAGTGATATTGATGATCCTAATGCGTGTGTTTGTGTTTTCATTTTTAACAAAATAGTTTAAAAAGTAAAAACAAAAGAAATGGATATATATTTTTATTTTAAAGATGTGGGAAACAATTCAGGGTTAGGTACATAAGCGTACAGGTTAAGGTTGGGTCTGCCTTTGGTCCCCACTTCGCCTGATTTGAGATTGGACACCCTTATTGATGTTAAGTGCCCCCTTCCCCTGGCAGTGTTCCCTAGTGCCAATACCTTTTTTTTTTTTTTGAGTTGGAGTCTCACTCTGTTGCCCAGACTGGAGTGCAGTGTCCACTCCCGGCCACCGCAGCCTCGACCTGCTGGGCTCCAGCGATCCTTCCGCCTCAGCCTTCCAAGTAGATGGAACTACAGGCGTGCGCTACCACGCCTGGCTAATTTTTGATTTATTGTGGAGATGAGGTCTCGCCAAGTTGCCCAGGTGGGTCTCGAACCCGCAGGCTCAGGCAATTCACCCACCTCAGCCTCCCAAAGCGTGGAATTATAGGCTGAGCCACCGAGCCGGCTGCCAATCCCTTTCTTATAGTATTATGATAAATGTTTAGTGTCCGCTTATGAGTGGGAGCACGTGGTACTCAGATCTTTGTTTCTGTTATAGGTCACTGAGTATTACAGAGTCTAAATCCATCCAAGTTACTGTGAGGTTCATAGTTTTGTCCCTCTTTACAGCTGGAAATTATTCCATCATGTATATGTAACACATTTTTTTATCCAGTCCCCTTTCAATGGGCAGCATGGTTGGTTCCACGTTTGGGCTATTGTAAATAATGTTGCAATAAACATGCCAATGCAGGTATCTTTTTTATAGAATGATTTGAGTTTCTCTGGGTATATTTCCAGAAGGGGGATTGCGGGTCATATGGAAGGTCTATTTTTAGATCTTTTAGGAATAGCCACACTGTTTTCCACAAATATTATGCTAGTTTACACTCCCACCAACAGTGTAGAAGTGCTCCCTTTTTTCCGCATCCTCTTCAGCATCTGTTGTTTTTTGTTATTGATGATGGCCATCCTGACTGGAGTTAAGTTCTATCTCAGTGTGGTTTTAATTTGCGTTTCTTTGATAATTAGTGAGTTTAAGCATTTTTTCATGTTTCTGTTGGCTGCTTGTATATCTTCTTTTGAGAAATGTCTATTCATGTCTTTTGCCTACTTTTTAATAGGGCTGTTTTTTGGTTTTGTTTTTTTGTTTTTTGTTTTTTTCCTTCTGACATGTTTGAATTCCTTGTAGATCCTGGATGTTAGGTCTTTGTCAGATATATTTTGGCAAATATTTTTTCCTACTCTGTGGGCTGACCATCTCCTGATGGTTTATTTTGCCTTGCAGAAGCTTTTCAGTTTGATGAGGTCCCACTTGCCTATCTTATCTCTTATGGCATGGGCATCTGGGTTTTAATCAGGAATTTGTTGCCTATTCCAATTCCTTTAAGGATGTTTCCTGCGTTTTCCAAGAGTCTTGTAGTTTGAGATTTTACGTTTAGGTCTTTGATCCATTTAGAGTTGATTTTGTATATGATAGGTAGGGGTCCTGTTTCAATCTTCTGCATGTGGTTAGCCAGTTTTCCCAAAATAAATATTTTTTAAAAGATATAAAAGCTTATAGAATAAAGATATAAAGAAAATATTTTTGTACAACTGTGCAATGTGTCTGTGTGTTGTGTTACTACAAAAGAGTCAAAAATTAAAAATTAAAAAGTTTACAAAGTAGAAAAGGTATTGTAAGCTAAAGGTAATTTACAATTGAATAAAGTAAATTTTTAAATAAATTTAGTGTAGTCTAAGTGTACAGTATTTATAATAGTGTACAGTAATGTCGTAGGTCTTCACATTCACTTCCCATTCTCTCACTGACTCACCCAGAGCAACTTCCAGTCCTGCAAGCTGCATTCATGGTAAGTACCCTAGCTAGGTCTACCATTTTTTATATTTTATACTATATTTTTACTGTACCTTTCTATGTTTAGATAGACAAACACCATTGTGTTACAATTACCTACAGTATTTAGTATAGTAACATGCTATACAGGTTTATAGCCTAGAAGCAATAAGCTATACCATATACTCAGGTGTAAGTCAGCTACATCATCTAGGTTAGTGTAAGTATAATATCTGATGTTTTCACAATAACAGAATTGCATAACAATGCATTTCTCAGACCATACACCTGTCATATATATATATATATATATATATGTACTCCCTCCCACACATATATATTATCGATGCAATTTCAGGTTACAGGTTAAGCAAAAATATATAAACCTTATAAAACAAAGTTTTGGAAAGCTGTGGAAAAATGGAAACCCTCCTAAGGTGATTATATGTTTATAATTGGGACAAACATACTGCAAAGCATTTTGTTGGCAACATGGAAAGTAAATGTGTAGGAATGTATATACTCTTCAACTTTTACTTCCAGGTATATAATTCAGATAGTTTGTGCACATCTGTACAAAGAATCCCACTACAAGATTTTCTTTGTCATATTACTTCATAATAACAAAAGTGTTTTAAAATATCAGATAATGGAAGAATGGACAAATAAATTGTGGTATAGTAATAGTGACTATAGCAATTAAAATAAAGTTACTTTTTTTAATCCAGTCCTCTTTTGATGGACAACATGGTTTAATCTGGTAGTTCTGTCAGTGAAAGTGTTAAAGGATAAAAAATGAAATGATACTTGTGGATTTGTCTTTTTCTTCTTTTTGGATCTGTTGGATTTTACTTTATGTGTTTTCAGGTTTCATTGCTTGGTGGATACACATTTAGGAAATCACGTTTTCTGACGAATTGATCCTTTTAGCATTTTGTCCTCTTCTTTAGTAATTTTCTGTGTTCTAAAGTCTACTTTATCAGATGTTAATATAAACATTGCTGCTTTCTTTTGATTAATCTTTGCATGGTCTATTTTTTCTTTTCTTCTTCTTCTTTTTTTTTGAATGGCATGCTCTGGATATGGATACTGGAACCTCAACCAGCTGAGCTCAGGCAATCCTTCTGCCTCAGCTTTCCAAGCAGTTAGAAGCACAGGTGTGAGCCACCACACCTGGATAACGTTTATATTTTAGAAGTCTTTCTAAGTTGTCCAGGCTGTTATTGAACCCCAGGGCTTAGGTGATACTTTCACTTTCACCTCCCAAAATACTGGGATTACAGGCACAAGCCACCACTCCCAGTCTTTTTTTATCCTTTAAAATTCATATTTGGAGTTTCTTATAGACATCATATTATTGGGTCATGTTTTTTAATCCACTCTGCCTATCTCCATCTTTCACTTAATGTATTTAGACCATTTACATTAAAGGTGATTGTTGATATGTTAGGGTTTAACTCCGTTATTTTATTGTTTGTCTTACATTTGGCTCCTCTGTCTCTTTTTTCTTACCTTTCTTTGGGCTTATTTTAGAATTTATTTTAGAATTCCATCTTGACTTATAGTTTCCGGGTATATCACTTTGTAGCATTTTCTTAGTTATTGATCTAGTTGTTACAGTATACATATCATATCATATATCAGAAATATCATCATAACATATTCTAGTATACAGCTATAATATTTTACCACTTTGAGTGAAGTGTAGAATCCTTACTTCCATTTAGGTCTTTTTACCCTCTCTACTTTTTAAATGTGCAGTCATGTGTTACCTAACAATGTTTTGGTTAACAACAGACCCTGTATACCGTAGTGGTCCCATCAGATCATCATGAAGATGAAAAATTTCTATCGCTTAGTATGTACAAAACTATATTTTTATTGTTATATTAGAGTATACTCCTAAAACAGCTTTAGGCAGTCCTTCAGGAGGTATTCCAGAAAGCATTAGTATCATAGGAAATGTCAGTTCCATGTGTGTTATTGCCCCTGAAGATCTTATAGGAGGATGAGATATGGAGGTGGAAAACAGTGATTTTCATGATTCTGATTCCATGTAGACCTTGTCTAATGCATGTGTTTATGTCTTAGTTTTTAACAAAAAGGTTTAACAAATAAAACAATACATTTCTTAAAGATAAAGTTTATAGAATAAGGATATAAAGAAAAAAATATTTTGTATAGTTTTACAATGTGTTTATGTTTTAAGCTAAGTGTTACCATAAGAGTCAAAAAGTTACAAAAAAGTTTATAAAGTAAAAGTTACAGTAAATTAAGTTTAATGTATTATTGAAGAAAAAATTTTTAGTAAGTTTATTGTAGCCTAAGTGTACAGTGTTCATAAAGTCTACAATAGTGTCCAGTAATGTAGGCCTTCACATTCACTCACCACTCACTCACTGATTCACCCACAGCAACTTCCAGCCTTGCACACACCGTCGATGATAAGTGCCCTATACAGGAGTACCATTTTTTATCTTTTATACTATATTTTTACCATGCAATTTCTATGTTTAGATATGTATAAATACACAAAGACTGACCATTGTGTTACAATTGCCTACAGTATTCAGTATAGTAACATACTGTAAAAGTTTGTATCCTGGGAAATAGGCTATACCATATAGCCTAGGTGTGTAGTAGGCCAAACCATCTAGATTTGAGTAAGTATATTCAGTATGTTTGCACCACGACGAAATTGCCTAATGACACATTTCTCAGAAAGTATCCCTGTTGTTAAGCAATGCATTACTGCAACTGTTTTAAGTATTTCCTCTACATGTATTGAAAGCAATGACAGATGGAGTTAAAATGTTTATTTTAACCATCAAATATGATGCAAGAAACTCATAAGTAGGTTAATCTGTTATAATTACCCACATTTTTAGCTAATCCAATTGTTCTTTCTTTTTCTGAGATTCCAGGCTGTCTTCTGTTTTTACTTATCTTTTGTTTAGAAAACCTCCTTTAGCTATTTTTTGTGAGTAAATTTGCTAGCAACAAATTATCCTAGTTTTCCTTAATGCGACAATGTTTTAATTGTCCCTTCATTCCTGAATCATAATTTTGCTTAATACAGAATCTGCAGTTGAAACATCTTTTCATTCAAAACTTGAAAAATAGTGTAATTTCATTATAGCCTTCATAGTTTCAGATAAAATACGTCTTCTCATTCAAATTTATACTCCCCTATAACTATGTATTGTTTCTCTCTGGCTGCTTTCAATGTTTTTCTTTGCCTTTAATTTTCAAAAGCATTATTATAATGTGTCTTATCAGACATTTACTTAGATTCATCCTGTTGGTGATTTGCTTACTTTTTTAAATCCTTGTGTTTATGCCTTTGCCAACTTTTGAAAGTTTTCAGCCCTTAGTTTTTGAGATACTTTTTCAGTTCCATTCTTTCTTTCCTCTTCTTAGACTCTGATGATACAAATGTTATCTCTTTTGTTTTTGTTCTGCCTGAGACTCTTTGTTATTTATTTTTTTTAGAGTTGTGTGTACAAGAGGGGATTTATTACATAAACTAGGTAGCATACAGGTGAAGTTTGGGCTTCTAGTTGGCTCTCTCTCCCTTGAAAGTGGACCAGCTACTCATTGTGTTGCCATGTGCCTCTCTCCCTCCTCCCTCCCTCCTCTAGCAGTGCCCAGAGTATGCTGATCCCACCCTTATGTCAGTGTGACAAGTGTTCAGGGCCTGCCCACGAATGAGAACGTGCAGTATTCAGTTCTTTGTTTCTATGATAGTTCACTTAGTATGATAGTTTCCAGCTGCATCCATGTTGCTGCGAAGGTCATGATTTTGTTCTTTTTTGTGGCTGCATAATAGTTCATAACGTATGTGCACCATATTTTCCTTATCCAGTCCACTTCTGGTGGGCATCTGGGTTGGTTTCATGTCTTTGCTATTGAGAATAGTGCTGCAATAAACGTGCTTGTGCAGGTGTCTTTTTGGTAGAGTGATTTATGTTCCTCTGGGTATATTCCAAGAAGAGGGATTGCTGGATCATATGGAAGCTCAATTTTCAGTTCTTTGAGAAATCACCACACTGCTTTCCATGGATGTTGAACTAGTTTACATTCTTACCAGCAATGTAGAAGCATCCCCTTTTCTCTGCAGCAGTGCCAGCACTTATTATTTTTTGACTTAATAATGATAGCCATCCTTACCAATGTTAGGTGGTATCTCACTGAAGTTTTGATTTGCATTTCTCTGATGATTGGCGAGGTTGAGCATTTTTTCATGTGTTTGTTGGCTACTTGTATGTCATCTTTTGAGAGATGTCGGTTCATGTCTTTTGCCAATTTTTAATGGGTTTTTTGTTTTTTTCTTTTCTTTTTCTTTTTTCTTTTTTTTTTTTGAGTCGGAGTCTCACTCTGTCACCCAGGCTGGAGTGCAGTGGCAAGCTTATGACCACCGCAGCCACAACCTTCAGGGCTCAGGTGATCCTTCCACCTCAGCCTTCCAAGTAGCTGGAACCACAGGCACGTGCCACCATGTCCAGCTAATTTTTTGATTTATTGTAGAGACCAGGTCTCGCCATGTTGCCCAGGCTGGTCTCGAACCCCTAGACTCAGGCAATCCTCTCACCTTGATCTCCCAAAGTGCTGGAATTACAGGCATGAGCCACTGTGTCCAATTGTTTTTTTCTTTTCTTTTCTTTTTTTTGAGTTGTAGTTTCACTCTGTTGCCCAGGCTGGATGGCAGTGGCATGCTCATGGCCACTGCAGCTTTGACCTGCTGGGCTTAGACTATCTTTCTGCCTCAGACTTCCAAGTAGCTGGAACTACAGATGCGACGCACACCACCACCCTTGGCTAGTTTCTGTGATTTATTGTAGAGACGAGGTCTCACTAAGTTGCCCAGGCTGGTCTTGAACCCCCAGGCACAGGCAATCCTCTCACCTCGGCCTCTCAAAGTACTGGGATTACAGGCTGGGCCACCACACTTGGCCTGTTTTTTTCTTTTCAATTCATTTGAGTTCCTTGTAGATCCTGTATATTAGGCCATTGTCAGATACATGGCTTGCAAATATTTTTTCCCATTCCATGGGTTGTCTTTTTACTCTCTTGGGAATTTCTTTTGCTGTGCAAAACCTTTTCAGTTTGATAAGGTCCCACCTATCTATCTTAGCTTTTGTTGCACTTGCTTTTGAGAACCTTGTCATGAATTCCTTGCCTACTTCAATGTCCAGAAGGGTATTCCCTATGATTTCTTCTAGGATTCTTATAGTTTGAGGTTTTACACTTAAGTCCTTAACTCATTTTGAGATAATACTCAAATCTGGCAAAGAAACAATAAGGAAAGAGAATTACAGGCCAATTTCCCTGATGAATATAGATTCAAAAATTCTCAACAAGATTCTAGCATATTGGATCCAATAACACATTTCAAAGATCATCCACCACCACCAGGCTGGTTTCATTCCCAGGATGCAGGGCTGGTTCAATATCCACAAGACCATAAATGTAATTTATCACATTAGCAGATGTAAAACAAAGAACCATGATTATCTCATTAGATATAGAAAAAGCATTTAATACAATTCAGTTTACCTTCTTGATAAAAACCTTCAAACACCTAGACATTGAAGGAACATTCCTCAAAACAGTAAGATTCATCTATGACAAACCTGCAACCAACACTATGCTTAATGTGCAGAGCTGAAAACATTGCCCCTGATAACTGGAACAAGACAAGGATGCCCATAATCACCCCTCCTATTCAACATAGTGCTCTAAATCTTAGCCAGAGCAATCAGAGAAGGGAAGGAAATCAGGGGCACACAAACAGGAAAAGAGGAAGTTAAGCTATCCCTCTTTGTGGATGATATGATTCTATACCTAGAAAACCCTAGACTAGAGAGTCTGTCAAAAACCTCCTTGTACTGATAAATGACTTTGGCAAATAACTTTGGATACAAAAAAATCAATGCACAGAGACAGTTGCATTTCTATACAACAAGCTGAGAATCAAATAAAAAACACCAATCCCAGCTGGGTGCAGTGGCTCATGCTTGTAATTCCAAGACTTTTGGAGGCCAAGGTGAGAGGATTGCAATAAATGAAAAAAATTAGCCAGGAGTGGTGACTCAGGCCTGTAGTTCCAGCTACTTGAAGGGCTGAGACAGAGGGATAGCCGGAGCCCAGCAGGTCAAGGCTGTGACGACCATGAGCATGCCATTGCACTCCAGCCTGGGCAACAGAGTAAGACTCTGACTCACAAAACAACAACAACAAAAACACACAATCCCACTCAAAATAGCCACACACAAAAATGAAATACCTTGGCATCCACCTAACCAGAGAAGTGAAAGACCTTTACAATGAGAACTACAAAACACTGCTGAAAGAAATCAAGGATGATACAAACAAATGGGAAAACATCCCATGATATTGTATTAGAAGAATCAATATTGTCAAGATGTCCATCCTACCCAAGGTTATTGCAGATCTACAGATTCAATGAAATCCCTATCAAATTGTCATCATCTTTTTTCACAGACCCAGGAAATACAGAAATTAATATCAAAGTAAAATAAGAGCATGAACAGCCAAAGCAATTCTCAGCAAAAGGAACAAAGCTGAAGATATCTTTCATGCTCCCAGACTTTAAACTATATTACAAGGCTAATAGTATAGGTATAGCCAAAATATTTTTCTATTGTTAGGCCATTTTCTGGTTTTGTGTGTGTGTGTGTGTGTGTGTGTATGTGTGTGTGTGTGTGTGTGTGTGTGTATGTGTGTTTTGGTTAGGAGAACAAGGTTTTCCTAAAGGTTTTACTTGTGCCCGTTATTAGTTGCAGGCTGAGGGCTTCTGAAATATCCCTTTTGGGTATAGGAGAAGTACTAAGGATACTCAGGGAACTCACCACAATATTCTTCCTTGTGTTTCAAGGTTCCTAGGCAGCCATCTTCTTCTTTACATCTTTCAGGGATTTCTTATGCTTGTTTGTTACATATGTCCAGGGTAATTTTAGTTGGAAAAGGAAGGACCTGGGACGTGCAAAGGCTATTCCATCTTGTGGACAACCCTAGCACATTTTACTTATGTTACCAAAATCTAAAGTTAATAAATGTTATTTACCTTTCTCCCAAACACTGCAAGGACATAGAATACTTTGTGAGCATTTTCAGTTTTTTTTTTTTTTTTTTGAGTTGGAGTCTTACTCTGTCACCCAGACTTCCAAGTAGCTGGAACTACAGGCGCACGCTACCACACCTGGCTAATTTTTTTTTAATTTATGGTAGAGATGAGGTCTCGCCAGGTTGCCCAGGCGGGTCTCGAACCCGCGGGCTCAGGCAATCCACTCACCTCAGCCTCCCAAAACGCGGGATTACAGGCTGAGCCACCAAGCCCGGCTTCAGTACTTTATTTTAAAATATTAAGCCTATTTTATCATCTGTGTCTTCTAATTCTAATATCTAAACATTCTGAAGGTATAAAATTCTTGTATTTGGTTATTGCGGGCCTGTCACTGATAATGTATTGCTTCCTTGTGTGCACTTGTGTGTATTCAGAGAATAAGAGTTTTCTTAATTTACAGGAATATATTCATTTGAGTGGTGAAATTGCAAATAGTTTTATACTGCTTTTTAATCATTTCATTATTTTTCACATTTTCTACAATAAGCCTGGACTACTTTTATTTTTATTTATTTATTTATTTGTGTATTTTGTTTATTTATTTTTTGAGTTGGAGTCTCACTCTGTCACCCAGGCTGGAGTGCAATGGCACGCTCATGGCCACCACAGCCTTGACCTGCTGGGCTCAGGCGATACTTCCTTCTCAGTCTTCCAAGTAACTAGAACTACAGGCATGCGCCACCAAGCCCGGCTAATTTTTTGATGTATTGTAGAGATGAGGTCTCACAAAGTTGCCCAGGCTGGTCTTGAACCTATGGGCTCAGGCAATCCTCTCACCTCAGCCTCCCAAAGTGCTGGAATTATAGGAGTGAGCCACCACGCCTGGTCCGGACTACTTTTGTAGTCGTATAGAGTCATAAATCTTTTTCTTTTCTATTCTTTTTGAAGTTTACACTTCTCACTAGAAAACTAAGCTTATTGAATATACCAGATATCCACTCAATTAAGTGAAAATGATTTTAATTAAACAAATCATTAACTTTGTGAATAAATCTGTCTATAAAAGCACGATTAATTAATTTTCTAATTTTTTAACCTGTTGTGGTCATTACCCTGTGCTCTCCTTGGTGAGAATACCTATAATAAGCAAACATGTTAATATTTTCCTTCCCATAATTGTGGTTAAATAAGGACAATTAGTGTTAATAAAAGAAGTGTTTAATTTACAGTGTATTCTAAAAAGGAGACTGGATCTGGAGGGATTTTTCGGTCTTATGTCAGATGACGAAGAGGTCTCTAAACAGAAATGCAGAAGAGGTTTGGGGAAATGGTGCAAGGTATTGATGGGAAAGTACTGAGAATCCTTATGGTATTTACTGGTAGAAAATGTTAGAAGGCCAGGCTCGGTGGCTTAGCCTGTAATCCCACCACTTTGGGAGGCCGAGGCAAGTAGGTGGTCTGAACCCGCAGGTTCGAGACCAGCCCGGGCAACTTGGCGAGCCCTCGTCTCTACAATAAACCAAAAATTAACCGGGAGTGGTAGAGCATGCCTGTAGTTCCGGCTACTTGGAAGGCTGAGGCAGAAGGATCGCCGGAGTCCAGCAAGTCGAGGCTGGGGTGACTGTGAACGTGCCACTGCACTCCAGCCTGGGTGAAAGAGTAAGACTCCAACTCAAAAATAAAAGGGGGGGGGCAATGTTAGAGACGTTACTGTGGAATTATATACCCCATACAGAAAAGTTCCATATCTTTAGAAATTCCCAGAGAGTGAGATTCTTCTACCTCTTTCAACATTATCTTTTGAAGTCTGACACCCTAATTAGTTCTTATCAAATTTCTGTAGGGTAAATAGAATTACATATTAGTTATATCCACAAATGCCCCTGCAGTAGTTAGCCAGGCAACAAGATGTGAACCTGAGGCTGCTTATTTGATCTTTGCTGTTCTGTCCTCCCTCCCACTAGTCAGCCTTTAGACTGGCATGCTGAGTGGTCAGCTCTTTTGCTTTTTCCTAATTTTTCTATAGCATGGCATTGAATCCTAAGTGTTTCTGATTTATTCATTTTTGGCTCTTAAAAAATAGATGGTGCCATTCCTTTTCTTTCTTTTTTTCTCACACTATCATACCATTTAAATTTTTTTTTCAGCTTTTAAAATGCATTAAAATTGTTTCAAAGTAGCAAGACAGGCAACGTAATCTGAAAATGTATATGAACTACCTTACAGGGTCTGGCATTTAATAGATGTTCAACAAATGCCCCCATCTGTCTCATGTTCAAACTTCTAGAGAGTAGAAATGTCCTTCTATGTTAATTAACTTATTTTTTAACTCCACAAATGTTTATTGAGCACCTACATTGTCTGCACAGCTTATATTCTGCTCATTATTTCTCTTTCTATGAATAACAGACTAGATATGTGTCATTACTCATCATAAAGATGTATGATGATTGTACAGTCATATCTATTTTGCATAAACTAAAATAGTGTGGTCTAGAATAATAAACACTTGTGTTAGAAGACCCATGTTACTATTCAGCCTTTCCTACCTTCTAGCTGAGTGACCATAAACCAATCTCTTTTTCCTTTTGAAGGTAAATTAGTTCTTGTACAAAAAAATGAAGTCAGTGATAATGACATTGACTATCTTATAGGATTGTTACACATAATAATCAATAAAATAATTTTTTAAATAAGTGTCAAAATTTTTAAGTGCTACACAAATGTGTTATATATCTAAATATATTAGCTACCAACTTATTTCTAAAGATATAATTTTATTCTAAGATCAAAATTCTTTGTATATACGCCACATAATATTTATATATGTTCAATAAGTAAAAATGATTACTTTTTTTTTAATAGATGAAGAACCTTAGTCAGATAAATGAGGCAGGTGAAGAAACATAACAGAGTTTGTCTCCTTCTCAATCTGATGTTTTTATGCAGTAGACAATTTATCTCTACCTGTTTTTGAAAACAGTAAACATCAGACTGGGCGCAGTGGCTCATGCCTACAATCCCAGCGCTTTGGGAGACCAAGGTGAGAGGATTGCTTGAACCCATGGGTTCTAGACCAGCCTGGGCAACTTGGTAAGACTTAATCTCTACAATAAATAAAAAAAAACTAGCCAGGTGTGGTGGCGTGTGCCTGTAGTTCCAGCTACTTGGAAGGCTGAGGCTGAAGGATCACCTGAGCCCAGCAGGTCGAGGCTGCAGTGGCCGTGAGAGCACCACTGTACTCCAGCCCGGGCGACAGAGTGAGACTTCAACTCAAAAAGAAAAAAAAAAGAAAAGAAAATGGTAAGCATCAATGAAAACGTCTTAATGAATAGTGGAATTAAAACAACAAATTATAGAATGTACAGCTGCACAGTTTATGAAACAGCAGTTCAGAGTTTGGCAGCAAAGAAGCTTGATTTAAAGTGTGATAAAATATAGTGCAGTATGGAATCTTATATCCTTCTCAAATACTGAGGTACGGGTGATATGAAATTAAGAGCTCTTTTCTAACTTAAATTCAATCAGCATGCAATTTACATAAACTTATTTTAATTTGGAAGTCTCAGAAATCTAACATGACTGAATAAGCCATAAAGCAATTTAAAACATCTATTATCATAAATTATATCAAAGTAATGAAGAGGTCAAAAAAAATCCTCTGGTAGTTGTTTCTTTGAGACCAAATCCACATACCACAAAGCTGATCAGTAAAGCAAAAGCCAAGAGAATGTTTGTGGTTTGTGAATGTTTTATCCACGATATTCTCTTTTAGATTTAATCTCATTGCCAAACCACAATACAGTAGCTACTTTGGTTACAATGAATTTTGGCTATGTCACTTTGAATCACACTCTAATTGTCATAGAAATTGAAGACAATGGAAAAAAAAGGCCTTTATTCATTTCACATATATTCATGAGTCACAGAGCTACTACATTGTTTTCCTGAGCATATCCCAAAAGATGTCAGGTCTTTCGAATACAGCCATCTCTTTTGTCAATAAGCCTGCTTAAGAGATGAGATGATTTTGATTCAAATTCGGTATCAAAATATCAAGTCCAACACAATAATCTCAAACATTACCTCTGCATTACCTCTAACTCAATATGCAGAAAACACTTAACCTCTGACATTTCAAAGTAATAAATCAGCACCATCTGTCCCTAGGCTCTGTTGCTACTTTTCCTCCTTACACTGCTCAAGGGCATTCATCATGTTCCTTCCATTAGCACACACCATAAAGATGTGTTGTTCTGACACCTGTATATCAGCCAAAGTTACACTCTAGGGATGCCAAAATACCTTATCATATTGTCATGAACACCAGCCCCCCTTTTTTCCATTGAAAAGCTCTCTGGCTCTCTGGAGAAAAATGTCTCTACATAAATTTATCATTATTGGTTGCACTTTGAGAAGAACCCAATGTCAGATACATTGCAGCTAGATCTTAAGAGTGATTTCTAACATCAGATGCAATGAGAATGGAGTAATACAATTCTGTCTTTAAATATGACAATAACCAAAATTATAATTTGTGATCTTCTGGACATAGGGTATATATATATATAGTACATATTAGTTTTGGACCTCACAGAAAAAGAGTGTGAGATGGTACACAGATTTAACAATTGTGATTGTACTAATCACAAATGACCTTGAAAATCCATGCTATGCGATGATTTATATTTTATAATCAAATTCACTAATGCTGCTTTAGCAGAGGGAGTTAACTTAGCATGCAGTTTTATGTTTCTCTAGTCATTATTCTGCTTGCTCTAACATTCCAGAGGTGAGGGAAACCTTATTTCTCCTAGAAATTTCTTCCTTCCCAAATGTGATGCAATTGAAGAGTAAGTAAATGGAACCAAAAGAAATAATACATATGATTTTCAGGATTCCTGGACATATATTAAGAGCCTAAAGTACTTCTTGAGAGAAAGACTTAACAGCATGCAAACAGGGAATACCTACTAGTTAGTAACTTCCACTTGTTAATTCATATTCAATCTTCCCAATAGTTTTGTTTTATGGGAAGAAACAGCCTCAGAGTGGTTGAATAGTGGAGTAACTTTTCTGAGCTTCATAGTCTTCATCTGGGAAAAAAAATGGTTATATACATTTAAGACACCTAATAATTATGGCAGTCTATCATTTTTACTTGTCCCTACCTCACCTTGTTTCAGGATCTGCCACACCCCAAACTCCAGACTACTAGAGGCTGCTGTGTGTACACATGCATATGTGTGTGTGCGTGCATGTGTGTGTGTGTGTGTGTGTGTGTGTGTGTGTAGGTATGTAGGTGGGGTGATTATACTGAGAAGAAGAGGGGCATGATGAGTCATGAATCTTATTCCTTGTCCTCTTCTAACTATGATGTTTCAGTTCATAAACCTTACTTTAGTATTCCCAATCACTGGCTTTACTGTCTAGAATATAAGTTCCCCAGTGCCTAAGTCTCCTGCCAGTGAATTTGTTGCTATATAAGTGCTTACAGAATACCTAAACCAAAAAAAAATGTTTAATGCTGTTGTTTACCTGAATTTCCACTACGTATTTATTTGTCATGTGCTATCCATGCTTTCCCGATTTCGAGTTCAACTCTTCCTTTGGATTCACGATGCCATGTACTCACTGTTTAACTAACATAGGTGCTCACTCTGATTACCAGGTTAATTTAAGAGGAACTGTGTGTGAAAGAAGGTGTTGTCAAGTCCTCATATTTGTATGTAAGAGGCTGTATCTGCTTGACTACACAAAAGAATAAGGTTTCTTGTTGTCTTTGCAATTCCTTAGTGGATTGCCTGTAGTACACAGCACATTCTGGTTTAATGTTTATTCAATAATAAACTTGTTTTCTTTGTCTTCTAAAAAAAATAAAAAACAATGTAACCAAACAACCCTAATGTTATTTTGTTTGGCTCTTATTGTCTACATTCTGCAGTTTTACCTCAAACACTCTGAAAGAATTAATGATCAAAGTATACATTTTTCTGATCTTACTATTTATTTAGCCATATACAAGTATTTTGTTAGAAAGAAAAATAAAACCCTTCTTACCGTTAGCACTTCTTTATCGTCTTTATTACATTATCCTAAGAGATCTGGTCATGAGGAATGATTCTGTTTGAGTTGTTGGAACTGTAGAAACCCATGTATCATTTGTCTCATGCTTGGTAGATCTTCATGTTGGAAACACAAAAGGTCGAGTTAAGTAAAAAAGAAAATGTACCACGCCAATATTTTTTTTAAAAGCAAGAGCAGAAAACCAACTATTTTCTTATCTCTGACTATTTTTTAAGATATTCTCAAGGCTTAAACATAACTATCATTAGATTTGAAATTTTTTTTTGATTGGGTTAAAAGTGAAACAGTATAGAAAGATGAATTAATTTTTAATAGATCACTTTACTCATAAACATTTGATGTCAAATATAGCACTGATATTTAAATTGTAAAAATAAAACTATGTCAGGCAACTTAAAGACGAAGGTAGCACCTCCGATGCAAAGTACCTAGTCAATGTGAGAGTAAATTTCAATTGAGGAGATAAGTTAAAAATGTTTTTGGAAGAAAATAAATTACATAGGCAAAAATATGTTAATGAAAATAACATCATTATGGTCCACTTAGGAACATTATCCTTACTTATAATCGCATTCTTCTGGAAAATAAATGATAAAACTGTTTTTGAGAATTGTGGGCAAAATTACAAAACAAAAAGTGTTTTAAATTATACATGCATTTTTTTTTTCTTTAGGGGTTTACATGAGCATTTTGTTTCATTATACCTTATTGGTGTGAAGCCCTGAAGCAAAACTGCATGTATTATTGAAAATGGCTACCAGAAATCCCTGGCAGATCAACATCCTCCTTGCAATTTCTGCATCACCCTTATTTAACTAATAGTGACAGTGGCATTTGTCTTTTCTTGGTCTGTAGGAATGCAAGCTTTATTACCCACAATATTTTTATTTAAGCTATTATAAAAAAGCTTTATCATATTTAATATCTTTTGTGTTACCAAAGAGGAAGACTATTTTCTTTGAGATCAAAGGGCATTTGTAGTAATCTTCTATACAAATAGAAAAGCAAAATCAATTTTATAATGTTAGAACATATTTTCCTATTATATTTCAACTTTTAAAATTGATCAAAATTGTAGCAAAGAAATCATTGTTTCAGGTTTGAGTAGATGTGTCAGAAACATACACATGTAAAAGCACACACACATATAAGCAAACCTTATGGTTGGTTTTTTAAAAATGAAGTTGAGTCTTCCAATATACAATATGTGGAGTTATGCAAATGCTCATATCGAATTTGTGAAAAGTATTGCTTCTTAATTAAATTATAAGGGTGTGGGCACTATAAAATTTCTACTACCTTTTCTATAACCAAATACAGTAAAGTATGTTTGTTTTTAAAAGTAGTCTTAGCTTATCAGTGTTGTTTTCAAAAAGAAAACATATTCTCAGGAAAAATACAGATGTTGACATTTTTGGATTTCATTTTCTCTAAATAAGCTTCTTTTTGAAAAAGAACGCATTCAAAGGCTGTCTTTCAGAACAGTTCTATTTCTCTTTGAAGTAAGAATTTTCAGTTCATACATTTGAATTTTTAAAAGTACTCTAGAAAAAACAGATGCCACCCTAAATCAGTGACGCAACACTTACTTACTTGGAAATTTAGAGGCAACCATAGTACTCTATAATTAATATACTTTCAAACTTTCCTTCAAATACTGTTTGGAGTGACATTCTGATAAATAACTCCTTTGAAAACTCACAGTCGAGAATAAAAGCAGAATAATTTTTTGGTTCTTGTGAGCAGAATTAGAGAAAAGGAAAAACACTTTTATAAAATCATTTTTCTAAAAATAACTGATCAAATAGGCCTGACCTTTTCTTCATAATGACAAAGGCCATGACATTCCTGATATACATTCAATTTCACAACTGTGACACTCGGTTTACTTTCAGGTTTCCCTGGTCCAATGTTTTCAAAGTGGTAGTCACAAATATTCTGCTTTTGTTTTGTTGTTTGTTTGTCATTTGTTGGTGAACCTTCCTGGAATATTTATTTTTACACAGTTATGTTTTAAGAGAAAAAAAGATCAATTTAATGACTTTCTAGAGAAATAGAAAAAATAATAATACAGTGACACATCTATCAATAGTTCCACAATCTTTTTGATGTTTCCCTAATTTTTGCCCATATAAGAATGTGAACAAAAGAATAAACAATAATAATTAAATCGAATATAATCAAAGCATGTTAGGAGAAAATATTTGTGAAAAAAATAAGCTCTTCTCAATGTTTTTAGTTTTTCTCTATGGTGTCACACTATTGCATCCCAGGTAATAATGCAAGCCAGGGCTCTTAAAAAGTGGTTCTTTCAAGATCTGGAAGACAAATATATGGAACTGCTCATCTGTCCTAACAAAGTTGCTACTTAGGAATTTCACTCTCACTTTGAGTAGAGAGTGTTTTTTTGTTTGTTTGTTTGTTTGTTTTTGTTTGCCTTTTGTATTAACTCCTTGTGAAGCTTTGTGGCCATTTTTTTTCTCCTTATGTTAGTTTATACCTTTATAAAATCTGGTAACTTTCTCCCAGATGTTTTAACAAGTGTGATTGTGAGGTGCTTGGAAAGTTGTGAAAACTACTGTCTATTTAAAACACATAATAATCAGCATCTTTCTGCTTTAAGAAAATGAAATACTTAGTCAAGATTGTAGTAAGTAAAGTTCTCTTAGACTGTAGTATTATACCTGAAACAAAGGTCAGCAAGGTATGTAGGGTTCACAGGCCACATCCCCCCTGCCACCAGTTCTTGTAAATGAACTTTTATTGGAACACAGTCACGCATATTTATTTACATATTGTCTATCGTTGCTTTCATATGATAGCAACAGAGTTGATACATATGCTACTTGACATAACAGAGTTACATGCCAATAAATCTATAGTAAATTGAAAATATTGTAAGTAGATAATGCATTAGATACACTTAACAAATGTCATGGTTTAGTCTAGCCTACCTTAAACATGCCCAGGACACTTACATTAACTAACAGTTGGGCAAAATCATCTAACACAAAGCCTATTGTATAATATAGTGTTGAATATCTCATGCAATTTATTGAATACTGTACTGAAAGTGAAAAACAGAATGGTTGTATGGGTTCTCAAAGTATAGTTTTACTAAATGTGTGTTGCTTTCACACCATCGTAAAGGTGAAAAGTCATGAGTTAAACCATCGTAAATTGGTAACCTTTTGTAGTTGCAGCACAACTGGTCTGAAATGCTGATGCAATATTATTAATATCAGAAAAACAGAATTCAAAACAAAAAGAATCAAAAAGGCACAGAGAGGATATTTCATATTGAAAGAAGAATATTCCATCACATTCACAACAGTCATGAATGTTTATTACCTAATTATGTTGTTTCAAAAATGTAAACAAAAACTGATCGAATTTCAAGGTGAAATGAATAAATCTGCAATCACAGTGAGAATTTAACATACTTCACTAAGTTTATAGACCAAGTACATTTAAAAAGTGAGAAAGAATATAGAGGATTATATTTGCAATTCATAAACTCAGTTTAATATACATATATTACAAACACACACATACACACACGTGTATTTGTACCTGCAAAAGAATACAAATTACTTTCAAATATTCTCGAAAACTGGCCATATACTAAGCTTCAGGAAAAAAATCTAAACAAAAAAATTAAAATCTTATAGAACACTTTACATTTACTGACCACTGTGCATTAAAATTAGAAAGCAAGCCGGGCTCGGTGGCTCAGTCTGTAATCCCGCGCCTTGGGAGGCTGAGGTTAGTGGAATGCCTGAGCCCGCGGGTTCGAGACCCGCCTGGGCAGGCGAAACCTCATCTCTACAATAAATCAAAAAAAAAATTAGCCGGGCATGGTCGCGCATGCCTGTAGTTCCGGCTACTCGGAAGGCTGAGGTGGAAGGATCGCTGGAGCCCAGCAGGTTGAGGCTGCGGTGGCCAGGAGCGGCCACTGCACTCCAGTCTTGGCGACGGAGTGAGACGCCAACTCAAAAAATAAATAAATAAATAAATAAAATAAATAAAT
>CAUYQG010126234.1:0-13655 GCA_963574415.1 Tarsius wallacei | reverse complement strand
TCACAGAACTGTGAACCCCCTTGAAACCTAAAATTTTATCTTGTAAAGTGAATAAATGCTTTTTTAGTCTATTGGTTGTACAGGTCTGCCTTTTCAGACATTGGCATTTCTAAATGTCTTTTATTGTTTTTTTTCTTATGTCCATTGCAGAGCATTTAAAAAACAGGTTAAAAAAAAGACAATACAATCATTTATATCCCACCACCTAGAGATAACATTGCTAACATTCTAGTATACATTCTTCTAATAGTTTTTTCTTTTCTTTTTTTTTTAATATATTTTATTTTATTTTATTTTATTTTTTGAGTTGGAGTCTCACTCCGTCGCCCAGACTGGAGTGCAGCGGCCGCTCCCGGCCACCGCAGCCTCGACCTGCTGGGCTCCGGTGATCCTTCTGCCTCAGCCTTCCGAGTCGCTGGAACAGGCGCGCGCTACCACGCCCGGCTGATTTTTGATTTATTGTAGAGATGAGGTCTCGCTTGCCCAGGCGGGTCTCGAACCCGCGGGCTCAGGCAATCCACTCACCCCAGCCTCCCAAAGGTGCGGGATTACAGGCTGAGCCACCGAACCCGGCCTCTAATAGTTTTTTCAATGCATGTATTTACTTTTTTAAAACCAGAATGAACTCACACTACACATAATGTAGAATGTGTAGTACTTTACGATGCATTTTATTTTACTTTATTTTAGAGTCATGGTCTCCCTCTGTTGCTCAGGCTGGAGTGCAGTTACACAGTCATGGCTCGCTGCAGCCTTGACCTCCTGGGCTCAGGCGACCCTTCCACGTCAGCCTCCTGAGTAGTTGGAACTATAAGAGTGCGCCACCATACCAGGCTAATTTTTTTTTCTTTTTCTTTTTCTTTTTCTTTTTCTTTTCTTTTTTTTTTGTAGAGACGAGGTCTCACTATGCTGCCTAGACTGGTTTTGACCTCCCGGGCAGCAATCCTCTCACCTTGACCTCCCAAAGTATTGGGATTTCAGGTGTGAGCCACTGCACCTAGCCTAAATTTTATTTTATTTTAAAAATCCAACTGAATTATATCTAACAAAGCAAAGTATCCCAAATACGAGTCACCTGGCCTTGGTGTCTGGATGGGCGAACCCCAAGGAGATGTCAGACACAAATGGAGAGTTCACTGCATGGGATGCTGCAGCGACTGAGTGTCCCTCTTCTTGGGGACATGCCCCGGAAGTGGCTGCATCGCTCACAGATCCAGATGATCTCCCTTGTCATCACCACCTGAGCACAGCACCGGGTCTGTGCAAAGACTCAACTCCCTGCTCCTGGACGTACACAAAGAAATGGATGTGCAAAGAACTGCCACGTAAGAGAACATGACAGCTTTCTCCAAATCATCTTTGGGAGTTCACCAAAATTCTCTGCAGCCTTTAGACACGTTTATTTCCTTGTTGTTGAGCCATGTCTCACACTAGAATTTCAGCACATTGTACCTACAATCCTATGGACATATTGTATTTTATGAAAGAACACACGACCAGCCCAGGTTCTTGGCTGGACCTCAACGTTTTCTTAGAACAGTCAAGTCAGTAAGTTACACTCATTAAATGTTGCATCTAGGTCAGGCATGGTAAAACTCACTCCTGTAATCTCAGTGAGTTGGGAGGCCCAGGCGAGGTCACTTGAAGTCAGGTGTTCAAGGCCAATCTGGGCAACATAGCAAGACCCCATCTCTACAAAAAATATAAAAACTAGCCAGGCATGGTGGCACACGCCTTTAGTCCTAGCTACACAGGAGGCTGAAGCAGGAGGATTGCTTGAGTCTAGGAATTCAAGGCCACAGTGAGTTGTTATCATACCACTGCACTCCAGCCTGGGCAGTAGAGCGAGACTCTGTCCAAAGAAAAATAGAAAGGCAAAGAAAGAAAGAGAGGAAGGGAGGCAAGGGAGGGAAGGAAGGAAGGAAGGAAGTTGTTTCTGGCCAGAAAGTGACTGTCAGGAGCTGTACTACCCTTGTCCTCTCAGAAAGCAAGGCATGGGGTAAGGAGACTAAGTGGAGACCAGTGCATAAGGGAAAGATAAGAAGGTTCATGGCCATGTCAGCAGGATCTCTAGTGACCAGCGGCCACTCGGCTGCCCAGATGTCATCAAGCCAGAGCTAAGTCAACAGCATCAGAGGGTGAATTTGACCTCCTGGACAAGAGGAGGATGCTGAGGGATGGCCAAGTCTGAGAACTTGACCTAACATCTGGATTCCAGGAATTGCCAAGCAGCCATTGTGGAGAACTTCATGACTTAGAGTGGATATTCAGGGGAACAGAGTACACATCACAACTCGAGAACAGGTGATCCACCCTGGACAGTTCATCATGACTGTCATCGTGCCCCCAGTGGGTTTCATGTTCATTGATCTCCTTTGCCATAACACAATAACATAGCTATTTTTCCTTATTCTTATAGCACCAAGAACTATCTAGGACAAGTCAAGTAATGGCTTTTATGGAACAGAACAATTCTCATAGCAAAGACGAAGTCATTGATTTGGTCAGATGTAAGATGAGTTACAAGCAAGGATTAAAATCATCTTAGCCAATGAACACCTATTTCTCCACCAACTTGCTTATGGTTTACAAAAACTCTTTTAAAAAAGCTTCCCAAAAAATGTACTAGAAAGTCAGAGAGACCCACCAAAAGCCATGCTTTCAGATTGGTAATTAGACCTAGTTTTATGACTCTTCTATTCTTTTTGGATGCTCAACGTATGAGAGTTTTTTCTGTGTTTGAAGAAATTCCATCAGAGAAGGAATGGGCATCTCCCTGAGAAATGCACTCATATCTTTTAAAACTTTGGGAGATTTTCTTTTTAAAGGGTGAATGAGTTTATTAATAAAAGAGCTGTGTCATATCAGTAGCAAACCCACACATGTATTTACATATGTGAAAGTTTGGAAAGAAAGTGCATGCTGATATCAGGTAACCAAAGTGTGGTGTAGTGAAGAAAATGGGTTTGCCAGTTTGTTTTGCTGTTTAGCAAAAAAACCACCTCCTATGAGTGGCAAATCGCCACCTAACGAGTTTGGGTGGGAGACAGAGCCCATTCACTACTTCAGAGGCAGCTGAGAACCCCAGAGTCTCCGGCAGCCTTCCTCCAGTGAGGGCACATGACCCAGGCTCTGCCAGACCCGGGTGCCCAGATAGGGGTCAAGGCATGGTCCCAGGTTCCACTGCAGAATTCTGGGAGTGGTGCCCAGAGATTTGGCCCTGAAAATGATCCTTCAGTTCTCTGAGGTGCCCAGCATCCCTTTGACAAGTTCTATTTCTGAGTTGTTGGTTCCTGAACTTCCCAACTAGGAAACCAGATTGCTGGAGCATGAAAATAGTAACATGCTCTGCATTGACAGAACCACACCGTCTTCCAAGGAGAAATAGTACCAGCCACACTAAACCTCAATGAACTACCTCAAATGCTTTTCTTGAAGTCTATATTTTTTAAAGATATAGGTATGAATTTGTCTTATCACCTATACCAGATAAGATATATGAATTGAATGACATTGATTGGAAGTGAGATTGTCACAAAATTTTAAGATACCTACAACACTTTTGAAAACAACCCCATTAAGCTGGCACTCTCCCCTTCTCTCTGAAATCTTTCAGAAATATCCAGAAAATCAAACTTCACCTTAGTTAGAGCTGAAACAGCAAACCAGAAACTAGATACCGGGTCTGAGAAAGAGTGGCCTGAGCAAGCCTGCAGAGGGAGGACATGTCCACCACAAGCTCCCAGGCCACATGAAAAAGACCAGAACTGCAGGTGACCACGCTGTCAAGTAAGGACAGGTCGACACAGGGATACACACTCACTGACATCAACTAGTCCTGGGTACAACGATGACTCTCTACCCTTGAACCTCCAGTAAGCTGCCAGTCCACGAAAAACTGCCTTTGCAGAGATAAGTAATCAAAAACACAGTCATGCAAGCATAGCAACATATTGGTCAGCGGTGGATCACACAGATGACGGTGGTCCCATAAGGTCACAACAGATCTGAAAAATTCCACTCACCTAGTGACATCGTGGCCATTGTCACATCATAGCACAATGCATTACTCGCCTGTTTGTGGTGATGCTGGCGTAAATCTGCTGCACCGCACATCATATGAAAATCTAGCACACACAATTATGTATAGGACATAACACAATGATAAACAAGTTATTGGTTTATGTATTTACTGTACTATACTTTCATTGTTATTTTCAAGTGTACTCCCACTTATTTAAAAAAAAAGTTACCTGCAAGACAGCCTCAGGCAGGTTCTTCGGGAGGTATTCCAGAAGAAGGCATTGCCATCATAGGACATGATCGCCCCATGCCCGTTACTGCCCCTGAAGATCTTCCAAGGGGACAAGATGAGGAAACGGAAGACAGTGATACTGGTGAACCTGATCCTGGGTAGACCTAGGCTAATTCTATGTGTTTATGCCTTAGTTTTTAACAAAAAAAAAATGTTTAAAACTGAAAAAAAATTAAAAATTTTTTAAATGGGAAAAAGCTTATGGAATAAGGATATAAGGAAAAAAACACTTTGCACAACTGTACGATGTGTTTGTGTTTTAAGCTAAGTGTTATTACAAAAAAGTCAAAATGTTAAAAACAAAGTAAAAGTTTATGAAGGAAATAGCTGAGGCAGCAAGCTAAGGTTAACTTATAATTGAAGAAAGAAATTTTTGAAAATAAAACAGCGTGGCCTAAGTGTCCAGTGCTTGTGAAGCCTACAGTAGTGGAGAGTTGCGTCCCGGGCCTTCACGTTCACTCACCACGCACTCACTGACTCACCCAGAGCAACTTTCTGCCCTGCAAGCTCCTGTTCAGGCAAGTGCCCTACCCAGGTGCACCCCTTTTTATCTTTTACACTGTGTCTTACTGTATCTTTCCGGTGATTAGACATGTCTAGACACACAACACTTGCCATTGTGTTACCGTTGCTTATGGCATCGAGTACAGGCACACGCTGTGCAAGTCTATAGCCCGGGAGCAATGGGCTGTCCCATAAGGCCTAGGTGCGCGGTGGGCTCTCCCATCCAGGTTGCAGAAGCACACACCATGGTGTTCGCTCAAGGATGAAATCACCACACCACGCACTTCTCAGAACATTTGCCCGTTGTTAAGAGAAGCGTGACTGTTGCTGGATACCAGATGCATATGAAGGTATTATCATAAATGAGAAATGTCAAGAAAAACAAATGACCGATGAACAACATTCACTAGAAAGCATATTGCTCCTGAGCAGCAGAGTGCAAATGTCAAATTTTTCCTTATAAATTATGAAAGCAGAATGAAGTCACTGCCAGTAGATAGCAAGAGTATGAAGTGGATACAAGAGCTCAACAAAGACAGAGATGGACAAAGAAGACAAACCAAGAGCAGGAGCCAGGAAAGGGGTAACAACACAAAGGTCGATTCACGGCAGCACCAAAGACGTCAGGCGGAGCCCACACTTCGTTCGTATGGACAATTCCGGAGTCTGCTGACGGATATGCTGACGTCCACACGTGCCCAGACCTTGTACAGGATATTTTCCCTCCCTAAGACTTGTCCCATGTGACTGGGCATGGCGGCTCACACCTGTAATCCCAGCACTTTGAGAGGCTCAGGCAGGAAGATTGCTTGAGCCCAGGAGTTCAAGACCAGCCTGAGCAACATAGCAGTATTTCTTTCGACAAAAACAATTTTTAAAGATAGCACACGTGGTGGTATGTGCCTGTAGTCCCAGCTACTTGAGAGTTTGAGGCAGAAGGATCACCTGAGCCCAGGAGGTAGAGGCTGCAGTGAGCCATGATTATGCCAGTGCACTACAGCTCGGGTGATCGAATAAGACTTTGATTCAAAAAAAAAAAAGAATTGTCTCATACAGATACTGTGGCCCATGAATTCCACAGGGTTTGTCTTCTGAGTTCTTTTACGCTAAATGAGGTGAATGTTCTGAGAAGTCTCTCACTCGCGTTCTTTCCCCATGGCGTCTCACTCTTTCTGCTTTTCTGATGATGGTTGAGTCATGCCGTAGTCTTTAAGCAGGCTGAGGACACAGGTAGGAAGATGAGAATGCACAGAGCGCTCAACCTCCCCATCTTCCTGGGCTCTCCAGGAGTTGGAGCTTCCCTCTGGATGAATGCCACTTCCTTCTGTGTGTCTCCTGGTTTGCCTTGTTTTTCTCCAGCTGATCATTACAGCGCCAGACTTGTCCACATGGACACAGCAAAGCCCATTCTGTCAACCTCTCTAGCCTCGCTCCACAGGATGGGTCTTCATCAGCAATGCCCTGCCTTGGGTGCCAAAGAGATACACTTCCATGTTGACAGCAGCATTATTCACAATAGCCAAAAGGTAGAAGCAACCCAGTGGCCACTGTTGGATGAATGGATAAACAAAATATGATATACACACACAGCAGAATATCGCTCAGCCTTAAAAAGGAAGAAAGTTCTGACACAGACTATGACGTGAATGAAGTTGGAGGACTTTACGCTAAGTGAAATAAGCCAGTCCCAAGAAGACAAATGCTGTATGATTCCACTTCTGTGAGGCAGCCAGAGTTGCCAAATTTATGGAGACAGAAACTAGAATAGTGAGTGTTAGGAGCTGGGGTGGAGGAGAAGAAAGTTAGTGTTTAATGGGTGCGGAGTTTAAGTTTGGGAAGATAAAAACATTCTAAGATGGATGGTGGTGATGGTTGCACAACAATGCAAATGTTCTTAATGCCACCGAGCTGTACAAGCAAAAGTGATTAAAAGGAAAATTTTATTATATGTATTTTGCTACAATTTAAATACTTGAGGATTTTTAATGCCCCGTGAAGTTGGTTTTTTCCATGCAAGCAAGGTTCCCAACTCTGGCTGGTGTTTGACCCTTCCTGGCTCATCCCCTTGACCCAACTGGGGATGACGTCTGGCTTGGGAGCTGATGGCCTGGGATGGGGTGGCCAGCGGAGCGAGACTTCTCCACCCCGGTAGTCAGCCCTCCTCAACAAGAAAGGGCTGCCCGAGTCACCCAGTTTGGACAGGGTCGGGATCCAACCTGACCTCTGGAGTCCCCACTCCTCGCCCCGTGCTGCTTCCCAGGATGGACAATTCAGACAAGCTCTCGTGTGCACGGAAACTTCTGGAAGTCCTTTCCAGGACCCGTGGACAGTGACTTCCTGAGCCTTGATTCACTCTTCTGGGTGGGGGAGGTGCCGAGGACTGACGCTGTTGGGCAGAGGGCCCTGAGCAGCACTCCTCCCCCCAGACCGCTGTGCCCCATGCACGTTTTCTAGTCTGCTTTTTTCCACTTAACACGCTATTGTAACAATGGCTCTATGCCATTACATAGTTTTCTATAACATTTAAGAGTCGCATAGTATTTGCTTGTATGAGTGCAAAATAGATGATTTAATCAATTCTCTCTTGTTTTTTTTTCAGGTTGTGGTTGTTTCAGACTTTTTGCTATTATAATTGCCCCTACAGGGAACACACTTGTAGCTAAGTCTTTACTCACTTAATTATTACCTTGGAATAAATTACCAGAACCGGAATTGTTGGTTCAAAAGGTATGCGCACTTTGAAGGCTTTTGACAACATATTGCCAAATTGCCCTCCCAGAAACGTTCCACAAAAGCGCGCTCAGCCCAGCAGGGTGGTCAAGTCCCTTTTCCCTACACACCCCCAACGTTGGGTCTTATCTCTTTGTTTGCCGCATCTCTTGCCAATTGCACTAGTTTGTTGGCTTTTTTTTTTTAAGTATCTTATTGTTGTTTGCATTTGCATTTCTATGATCGCTGGTAACGTTGAGCACTTGTCGCAGGCGTGTTAGCCACTTGCGGTCTCACGTCTTTTGTCCGCGTCCTTTGTCCGTTTTCCCATCGAGGGCCCAGCTTCTCCTTAATGATTTACAAAAGCTCTCAGTGTACCTGCTTTCCTGAAGCGGGGCCCAGCTGCGCTCGGCACCCTCTCTGGTTGCTATGCAGATATGCCAGTGGCGGGACCAGTCGCCATGGCCACAGATGCCCGGGTCTCAGCGAGGAGCAGAGTGGGGAGAGCGTTGCCATGGCGATGCTACCCAAGCGGGGCCTGGCTCCCCGCCCACTCGGCGGAGGCTCGGCCGCGGGGCCGCGCGCCCAGGCGGGGGCTTCGCAGGCTGACGGGGAGGAGGCGGGGGGTCCCGCCCACCGGGTGCCTGGCAGCGCTGGGACGCAAGTCCGCGGTCTGGACTCTCATCCCTAAACGTGGAGACGCGCGATAAGATGAAAAGACCGAGCTGCTCATCACAGAACTTAAAAGTTGTGTCTCGCGGCCAGACCAAAGCCTGTGATGCGCTAAAGGAACATTTTTTGTTAACGACGTGGGAATCATCTTGTTCTTACCACAATTGTGGTGCATTATTTGTGTGAAGTGTGTGTAAAGTACTAACTTGTTAACGTAACCATTTAAAATATAGGCCGGCTTTTTCAAACCACTGAGATGTGCTTCTATTTTTTAATACTCCGAGATCCTCAAAATAAATTAATAAATCAACTGGGAGCGCCAGGGCCTCTGACCTTTCTTGACCTCAGAGACAGCCTGTCCCCCCATTTTGTGGGCTGCACTGTGTCCCCCCTAAAATTTAGATGCTGAAATCCTAACCCTCAGTACCTCAGAACATAGCTGTATTTGGAGATACACAGTTCCCCTCTGTCTGAGGTTCTGCTTTCCTCGGTTTCACTTACCTGCAGGCAGCTGTAGTTTGAGAACATGAAATGAAAACTTAAAAGCTACTTGGAAGGCTGAGGTGGAAGGATCACCGGAGCCCAGCAGGTTGAGGCTGCGGTGGCCAGGAGCGGCCATCGCACTCCAGTCTGGGCGACAGAGTGAAGAGTGAGACTTCAATTCAAAAAAAAAAAGAAAAGAAAACTTAAGGAATGCATCATTTATCATGTATAAGTGAGTCTTAACTGCTAGGTGGATAGCACAACAGGCGACAGGGCCCAGAGGGACTAGGGCAGGGAGATCACTGAGATGCAGTGGTCAGGGAAGGTGACATTTGAGTTAGGGCCCCAGTGACATGGAGCAGCCCGTGTGGGGAGGCTGGAGGAACATGCTCCCAGGAGAAGGAGTGGACATCCCTGGGCTGGATGAACGTGGCGCATCAGCGGAGCGCTAGAGGAAGAGTGGGACGGGGCCATCGCCGGGCCCAGCAGCAGTGAGGACATGGTCTTACACTGCCCTCTGGAGCAACATGCCAGGGGAGGATCCAGCCTCCAAGCTCCTCCCTTGCCTGGGCCATTCCCCTCTGGGCAGGCCCCTGGAGGCAGCAAAGGACAGTGGAAAGCTTGTGAATTTTGGAGACAGAGCTGCATTGGAATCTCAGCTTTGAGCCCTTGAAGAGATGTGACCTTGGGCAAGTCATTTTGTAGGGGACACGGTCCTGTGCAACCCAGATCTCCCCTTCTCGACCGAGGTACCCAGGAGTGTTGAAGGCTGCAAGATTACAGCTGAGTCCCTGGGAATTGCCCTCGGATGATAGCAGCTGCTTCACCTGAGGTCATGCCCCTCCTGGGAAGAAGGGGACAGTGGAGGGGGCATCCCACAGCCAATGGCTGGCTGACGGGAAGGCACGAAGCCCTGGCCTTTCATTAGGGACTGAGACAGCACTGAAGGGCTGTCCTCACTGGGAAGGGCTGAGCCCTCTGCTGCATCCTCACTGGTGCTCAGCCTCTCCCTCCATCCAGCCCTCCATCCCTCACTCCCTCACGGTGCGGACCCCTAATAAACCCTCTGCAAGCAAATCTCCATCTTACGGTTTGTTTCCCTGGGAACCTGACCTAAGACGCACTTCATCTCTCTGCAATTCAGTTTCTGCAGATGTACAATGGGTGTAAGAAGTTGTAAGAATTAAAAGAGATGGCGTATGCAAGCTTCTAGCCCAGGACATGGTAAGTCCTCAGTTAGTGCTACTGTTTTCCTTCTTGGATCTTCCTGCACCAGCCTGACCCACATGTGTGCTTCCCACTAGGTTCAAGCTGAGACCTCATACGGGTCAAGTGTTCACTGTGTTCTGGACTGAGCCAATACACAGCACGTGGTAAGTGCTGTGCTAGTCACATTTATTAGAAGGTGAAGCATAAACGGGTCATTGTCCCCATTCTCAACTTCTCTCGAGCTCCAGATTTTCAGCAAGGTATCTGGTCTCCCAAGATGAAGACTACATTTCTCAGGCTTCCCTGAAGCTAGGTGCGGCCATGCACCTAAATGCTGACCAATGGAGCATGACCAAAAAGCAAGTGTACAACTTTAGACTGTGCTCTTAAAAAGAAAAGGCATGCTTTCCTTTCCCACTGGCAAGAATGCAGATGTGATGGCTGGGGCTAGAGCAGCCTTCTTGGACCACAGAAGAGCAAGACAACCATGAAGCCGCATATCTACCTTGGACTGAATGCTCATTGGCAGCCTGGTGCAGCAAGTCTCTGACCTCACAGAACCTCAGAGCTTTCATATGTGAAATGAGAAGCAAATTCTAAGTGAGATCATATAACAATGGAATCTCATTGCACCCCACAGTTCTATCTTATGGGGTGACAAAATCCCTTAAAATGGAAGTACCTAAACTCTTAGAAATATCGAACCCTAAATTAACTCAGTGCTATTGTCTTTATGATGTGGCCTTCCTTTCCCTGGGGTGACCAAGACCTAGTAAGTCCAGGGGAAAGACTAACAAATAAAGAAGTAGACCTCTCCCTCTCAAAAAGGACGTTGAGTTCATGTAAATTGAAATGTGGGTCTGGCAGGACTCCAGCAAGGCACATGAGCGGTCCAGAGACAGTCATAATGCTTGCATGCGTGTTCTTCTGTAATGCTTTAAGATGTCCTGAGAACTGGAAGCACCAAGGGGGATTGGGGGACTCGGGTGACCTAGGAGTTCTGTAGCCTCCAGATGCAGAAGAGGAGGAGGGCTTTCTATGAAGCAGAATGGGCTGGTCAACGGCGAAGTTTCCAGGCACGTGGCAGGTGAGGGGTGAGGGTATAGGGAGGACCCTGGCCTAGATAGAGTGGAGAGTCTTTGGAGCAGCTGGGGAGGGGGTTTTGGAGGACAGTCCCTGACTGCGTGAAGGCAGTGTGGATTGGATGCGGGCATCAGCAGATCCAAGGACTGGCCTGCCTCTGGCCTGGATGTTGTCCTCTCCAGACCTCCGTCCAGCCCACTCCCAGCTGCCCTGCCTCTAGCCCCTGGCCCTCTGTGATCCAAGGGAAATTTTGTGAGCGCTTGGGCTTCCACTCTAGGCACCCCAGGGGCATCACACAAGACCATGTTCAGACTCTTCACAACAATATTTGGACACAAGAAATGAACATTAGAGCAGACAACCAACGTGAATACCAGCAGTGCATGTGTTGGAATCTTGAAGGAGGCCAAGGTGGAGGGTGGTGTGTATGTGCAATTTCAAAAGGCTTTAGCCATTGAGACTCCTGCATATGGAAAGATAGAAGATGTCAAAGTACTTCCCCTTATCTTGGTTGTACAGTCAAAAATCGTGAAAGTTAGATGTAAAACAAACACAAGAAGGCTCTAGAAGATGGAGAGAAGAGAACAGCTAGGGACCTCCAGATCCGAGCAAAAAACCCGAGTTCTGTGGGTTTTGTTTTTGGAACATATATCCCACACTGGGTGATGAAGAAGCCGGCAGCCTAGCAGTGAGTTCTGTGGGTTTTCCTTTGGCAAAATATATCCCACACTGGGTGATGAAGAAGCCGGCAGCCTAGAGATACCAACAGGGTCAGAAAAAAGTACCCAGGAAAACCTGTTCCCTCTAGCCAAAGAACCAGGAAAGGGGTGTTCTTTAGAGAAATTTTAGACAATACCAGCCTATGCCATCAAACAACACAGAAAAAAGCGGGGCCCCAGTCCATCCCAGCAAGCAGAGGCTGAGGAGGGAGCCTACGTGGATACACTCAGCCAACTGCAATGAGGTAACACCGTCCTCACTGGGATGGCATCAAAGCAGGAATCTGGGACTTTCACCACAGCCCAGCAATGAAGGAGGCCAGCTAAGACAGAGGTTTAAATAAGGCCCAGAACCTCGTAGCATAATTCCCCAAATGTCCCGGTATCCATCGCACATCACCCTTCACACCAAGAACCAGGGAAATGTCAACCTGAATGAAAAAAGGCAATCTACAGAAACCAACCCAAGATGGCACAGAGGTTAGGATTATCTCTAAAATATTTGAAGGCAGCCATTATGAAAATGCTCAACAACAACCACAATTGAATAGAGCAAAAAATAAAAAGTCTCAGCAGAGAAATAGAAGCTATAAAGAAGAACGAATGGGAATTTTCAAACTGAAAAATACCATAACCAAAATTAAGATCTCAGTGGGGAGGACAGAGGGAAGAATCGGTGAATTTAAAGATAAAATAATATAAATTACTCAATTTAGACAACAAAGAAAAAATAGATTAAAATGGACAGAATCTCAGGTGCCTAAGGAACTATAACAAAAGATCAAGTATCTGTGTCATCAGAGACCCAGAAAGAAATAAAGATAAGGGTGGAGGTGAAAAAGTTTTCAAAGAAATAATGGTTAAAAATTTCTCAAATTTGGCAAAAGATATAAACCTACAGATTCAAGAAGTTGAATAAACCCCACATGACATAAGCCAAAACAAATCTATGCCAAGACATTTCATATTAAGACTTCTGAAAACTAAGGACAAATAAAAAATTTTGAAAATAGTGAGAAAGAAACATCTTACCTTTAAGGGAAAATAATTGTAATGACAGTAGATTTCTCATCGAAACCATGGAGACCAAAAGATAGTGGCGCAACATTTTTCAAGAGCTGAAAGAAAAGAACTCTCAACCTAGAATCTTACATCCTATGAAAACATCCTTCAGAAATGAAGAGGAAATCAAGACATTCTCAAAAGAAAGAAAGCAGAGAGGATCTGTCACCAACAGACCTATTCTAAAGGAATGATTAAAGGAAGTTCTCCAGACAGAAAGAAAATGATAAAAGGAGGAATCTTGGAACATCAAGAAGAAAGAACAAACAGAGAAAAATGAAAACTATGGACAGATACAATAGAGTTCATCTCTTGAGTCTTCTAAATAATGCTTGACAATTGAAGCAAAAGTGATAACACTGTCTGACGTAATTCTCAATGTATGCAGTGGTAATATTTAAGATAATTATATTATAAATGGGCTAGTACAGGGAGCATGAGGGGTCTTAGGTTTCTATACTTCATGCCAACTGATAAAATGTCAACATTTGATTAACTGTGATAAGGCATGTATGTATAACATATTATCTAGACAGACTGGCCACTAAAATGTCTGCATAAAGAGACACTCTCAAAGCATTATATACAAATAAAAATGGATTTTTTTTAGATTAGAAAATAGAGTTAGGCCGGACCCAGTGGCTCAGCCTGTAATCCCAGCACTTTGGGAGGCTGAGGCGAGAGGATTGCCTGAGCCTGCGGGTTCAAGACCCACCCAGGCAACTTGGTGAGACCTCGTCTCTACAATAAATCAAAAAGCTCGGTGGCTCAGCCTGTAATCCCGCGCCTTGGGAGGCTGAGGTGAGTGGATTGCCTGAGCCCGCGGGTTCGAGACCCGCCTGGGCAGGCGAAACCTCCTCTCTACAATAAATCAAAAAATTAGCCAGGTGTGGTAGCGC